>NIVC01001389.1:0-20000 GCA_002269645.1 Macrostomum lignano
TCGGCACCTTCAACAGATAGCACTAGGTGATTATGTTTTTAGTGCCCATGCGAGCCCAATTTATATGTACGAGTACATCGGCCTACGTAAAATTCATGCAATTTAAGTGCGGCGATCCTTCACACCCCACCTGGTGACGGGATTTTATTCATCGTCTGAAAATAAATAAATATCGATCAGCCCAATTAGCAGGGCTCCACCTTTCGTCTCCAAGGACTCCACGGACTCCAATGACGCGGATCTGAAGGACATCTGAGGCGTCAGGCACGAGCTGTCGGAGCACGAAGGCCTCCTATTGCGCGACAGCCAGCTGTTCGTGCCTGAGGTGCTACGGTTCCGGTGCCTTCAACTGGCTCATCAAGGCATGCAAACTAGACCGCCTGTAATCGAAGGTCTGGTGACCGGGCATGCACTCGGCAGTGGAGACTCATGTGGCCGCCTGCATCAGCTGCGCGGCCTCCAACAGCGAGGCGACTACAAAGGCAACGCGCTTGAAGCCGACGGATCTACCGGATAGGCCATGGCTCGATCTCGACCTTGACTTCCTGGGCCCGTCAAAGGAAAATCGCTACTCGTCTGCACCGACCACTTTTCTCGGTTCCGCTGGTTGAAGCTATGGCAGACACAACGGCCGCCGCCACCACACGCGTGCTCCGACGGTGATGTAGCATCATACATGCGCAACCTCCAAAATTCGGTGCGACTTAGTTTTAACAAAAATGCGACGTAGTTTTTGGCCAAAAATGCGACTTACATGTAAAAGAAACCCTAACGCAAAATTAACGCAACTTTGGGTACACGGTAGGAGTAACTATAACTGTCTTATTAAGGCAAGATGCTTCGTCATCTACTTAGTACTACTTGGGTATTTATTCGGGTGGGCATTTTTGCGACTTACCTTGGTTGGCCGCCAAATCGGTCGGCCGGATCGGCCGACTCGGCCGAATGTTGCGCATGTATGTGTAGCATTTTCGGCCAGCCGCTCAAGATGTCGACTGACAAGGTGTCGCCCTTCTCATCAGCGGATTTAACCAACTTCCAGAAAGACCAAGGAGTCCACCATCATCGGATCACGCCGCTCTACCCGCAGGCCAACGGAGCCACCGAGCGCTGCAACGAGGGCCGCCTCAACAAAGCCATACGCGCAGCTTTCGCCGAAGGAAAAGACTGGACGGTAGCTGTCGACGAATACCTGGCCGCGCACGCCGCCAGCACAGCTCGACAGGAGTCGCCCCGGCAAACCTGCTCTTCGGACGCCAAGTCAATGACGCGATCCCCAGTCTTCACCACTCGCGACCTGTGAAAGTGTCGCGGGCCGCCATTGCCGGAACGGATCGGAAGGCCAAAGAGAAGATGAAGGACTACCGCGACCAGCGGGACCATCAAATCCAACCGAGCGCGTCCTACGGCGCCAGTAGCACCTTCGTTGAAACCGTACCGTGGACTGTGGCGAATTTCAGGAAAATGCCCTTGTTATTCAGCGCGGCGAGACCACTTGCCGACAGCACGCCACTCAGGTCAAGAAGCTGCCGGAGCCCCCCGGCCACGCAGCAGGCAGGCCGAGTCCATCGGCGAGACCGGCGGCCAAGAGGCGCCCGGCGAGCCCGCGGAGCCGATCGCGGCCAGGCCGCACCCACGCCAGGCCAAAGACGGGGCCAAGAACTACAAGGAGCCGGACCTCAGGAGGCATTAGGCCTCAGTGATTGCTTGGTAGCAGCAGACTTTGACAATATGTATTCTTTGTTACAATATTTTGTTTTTACCCCCTTATTACTAATCCGCGCGTGGAGAGAGATGTTGTGTTCTCGCTAGCCCAGTCTATATGTACATCGCCCTGCGTACAGTACGTACAATGCATGCACTTTACGATTCTTCACCTGCACTCTGGTGGCGTGATTTATCCATCGTTTGAAAATAAACAAATATCGATCAGCCCAACTAGCAGCGCTCCACCTTTCGTCTCAGCACACTCCAGCCTTTCCTACTATAGCCATTACAATGGTTTTCTGGCAGAATCATTTAATTATCTCGACGGTCCGGAGGGCTGGCGACTTGATTCTTGCTCCAGAAGGTCGCGCTACAAAAAGTGAGTCCATGTTCTCGGGTTTTGTGTGCCTTCGTTGCTCTGTTCGGGCGCAGCAAAAAAAATTGTGTCTGGGGGGTTCCCCGAGGGCGAAAAAATGGATTGGAATTCCTGTTGCTAAACAGAAGGAAAATCCAATCATGAAAATATCTTCAGAAGTACATGATTTGAGACAATTGCCAATTTTGTCCCCAAGGCTGAACAATTTCCATCGTGCTAGCGCATTTTGAGACAAAACTGGAAGGAATCGAGTCCGTGAGCTCAGGACCTGAGTTGTCTGTCCGCCTGTCAGCTCGGTGGACCTGCCATAATGCAGTAATCTAATAAGCACAATGCGGGTTCTCCATTCAGGGTCTGACAGATGACACACAGACACTGCAGCACCTCCGCTTCCTGATTGATCACCCAGCAGCGGCGGGGAGATGTGATTAAAAAAGCAGTAAAATGAGGTGCGAAATTGCAAAACTGATTCTAAAGATTCAGTAAGTAGATTAGATTAAAATAAATATTTTTAGTAAACTTTTTGTTAACTAGCGGAAACTGTTTAGCATGCAAAACAGTACCTCGTAAATAAGAATCTTTAAGTACACCTGGGTGCGTTATAGATTCAAACAACAGGGTGGAAGGCATCCAGATGGTTGGGAGGGGGCTAAAAGTACAGGCAGAACTCAAGCTCAACCAGGCAGACTGTTAGAGGATTAACAGAGAGGATTTTACTTTTAGCGTCCATAGGCTTGCAGGAGGCAGCTGCGTTCGATATGAGAAATTGATACTAAAATTGATACAGAAATTGATACTAAAAAGATGGAAACAGAAATATTCAGAGTACAAAGTGAGCAAGCTTACAGCTCCAGCCACTGGCCACAGCCAGCTCACGCCACCGCAGAGAGACAGAGCAGCCTCCTGACCACCAGCCAAGGGTGACGGCAGCAGCGCATTTGACAAATGAGGCATGCTCCTGAACCAGCGTGCTTCAGGACTTACAATCAGGGATTCAGGAGCTGCTGAAGTTTGAAAATTTGCTCTGCATATCTGCGAAAAGTTTCGGCTTGCTTGATTCAGCTGCAGGGGTTCTGGGCATCCGGATGCAGCGAGGAGGCGTTGCCGCCCATTTCGCAAACCCCTGGACACCCAGAGGCAACTACAAGTAGAGGCAAGAGTTAAAAATTCTAAAAACATTAGAAGGAAAAATTAGCATAAATCAAAACCATCATAAAGTCTGTTTATATATAGTCAATGTGTCACCTGACCATCGGCGCTCTTCTCCTCTGTCGCCCGCAGTCCGCCCAGTCCCTGTCACCCAGTCCCTGTCACCCAGTCCCTGTCACCCCAGTCCCAACCCCAGTCCTGTCACCCAGTCCTGTCACACCCTGTCACTCCAGTCCCCTGTCACATCAACCCCTGTCACTCCAGTCCCCTGTCACACCCCTGTCACTCCAGTCCCCTGTCACACCCCTGTCACTCCAGTCCCCTGTCACACCCCTGTCACTCCAGTCCCCTGTCACACCCCTGTCACTCCAGTCCCTGTCACACCCCTGTCACTCCAGTCCCCTGTCACACCCCTGTCACACCAGTCCCTGTCACCCCAGTCCCCTGTCACCCTGTTCTGTCATGAATCTTTTACACAATTTAGCTCGTACACAAGCAGTATAGCTGATTAATCACAAATGGCGACAAGTTCACACGGACGGATTCCGGAGCTCACACAAGACTCCGACTTCGAGATTTACGCATAGAGAATGGAGCAGTATTTCATCTGCAACTAGGTTGAGTCCACCGAGGCCAAGCGTGCTACATTTCTCACTGCCATTGGAGAGAAACACTACAAACTGCTTCGGGACCTGTGCCATCCGTACTGACTAGCTGACCATCAAGACATACGAGAATCGCAGAGATGTCCTCAAGAATCACCTCCTTCCAAGATTGCTGCCAGATTCAAGTTTCAGCGCAGGATTCAGCAAGAAGGCGAATCGTCCACAGCCTTACTTAGCAGGTCTGAAGTCTGATGTGGTGCACTGCAATTTCAGCTCAATAATGAATTAATGAACGATTTCGCAATAAGTTTGAATTCAGCATGAGTAGCGATGCGATGCGCTCCAATTTTTTATAGAGTGCAAGCAGCTCCCACCAGACTCTGACCACCCTGACTAATTCATTGGAGACTTCGCAGAGAACTTCAAGCGAAATGTCGCAACCGTCGTCTACGCACCGAGTCACAGCTCAGCTGCGACCGCACGCCCCGGCAGCAGGCAAGCCAGCTCAATGAGACCATTGGCATCACCCAAGGCTAACCGTTGCGACAGCTGCAGAGGCTCTCATTCACGACAGACCTGCAGGCATCGCAGCGCCAAGTGCCACGCCTGCGGCAGGCTCGGTCATCTCAAGAAGGTCTGCCGTTCATCCAATGCCTCCATCAAAATGGTAGACGAGTCTGACTCCTCCACAGAGGACGAACAGGAGGAGGAGCCCATCTTCCACGTATCGAACGCCTCCCGGTCGGCCATCATGGGGCCCCTGCAGGTGGAAAAGACGCTGACACAGTTTGAGTGGATATCGGATCAGCTGCCAGCTTAGCACCAAAGTCCTTCTACGACCAGCATCTCAGCCACCTACCGCTGCGCCTATCGAGGACCACCCTGCGCACCTATACTGACCAGGCACAACCAGTGCCTTACGCCCCGCGTGACAGCGTTGACAAGGAGCTGCAGCGAATGGAAGCGGAGGGCATCATCAATCCGATCACCACCTCCGACTGGGCGGCGCCAATTGTTCCGGTCATTAAGAAGGATGGCTCGGATACTACAAAAGCACCTTCAAACGCGTGGCCAAGCAGGAGCACTATCCATTGCCGAGGATCGAGGACCTGTTCGCACGGCTGGGCGGCGGCTACAAGTGGAGCAAGCTCGAACTGGCCAAGGCGTTTCTGCAGCTGCCGATCTTTGAGGATAGCAAGCAGTTTATCGTCATCAACACCCAGCGAGAACTGTTTCAAGTCAACCGCCTGTTACCTTTAGGCATCCGCTCGGCCAGCATCATCTTCCAGCGCGTGCTCGATACCCTGATGGGGCACCTTGACGGTGTTCGAGTCTACCAGGGCGACATCTTGGTGACGGCCCCACACTGGCTGCGCACAAGGCCAACCTGATGCAAGTGCTGCGCAAGCTGCAGGAGACTGGTCTGCACATCAAAGTGGCCAAGTGCGCCTTCTTCAGAGATTCGATCGACTACCTGGGTCACCGGATCGACCATCACGGTTTGCGGCCACTCACGACTGAGCCAGCGAGCCCGACAGACCGATGTGAGTCAAGTGCGCTCCTACCCAGGCATGCTGACTCTATGCGAAGATCCTGCCCAACCTCGCATCGGTCGTAGCGCCTCTCACCAAAGGAGTGACATGGAAGTGGGGCGATCCCAGGGACCAGGCCTTCAAAGCAGCTGCTGCTGGACTCTGGCGCCCTTGTGCACTTCAACCCGGAAGTGCCTCTTCGATTGGAGTGCGACGCGTCAGCATACGGCATTGGCGTCATGCTCAGCCACCGCGAGAAGGCTCGGACTATGCCATTGCTTTTGCCAGAAAGTCGCTGACCTCAGCCCAGCGCAATTGCTCCTAGCTGGACAAGGAGGTGCTGATCTCAAGTCGGCGTACAGCGCTTTTATCAATTCCTAAACGGTCGCCATTTCACCATCGTGACGCATCATCGGCCGCTCCTCAGACTGCCGGGCCCGGACAAGGAAATCCCGACACGCGCTGCTGTCAGAATGCAGAGGTGGGCCATCCGATTGTCAGGCTACCAGTACTCCTTGGAGTTCAGGCCGACCGAGAAGCCTGGAAACTGCATTTCCCTCTCCCGCCTGCACGTCGAGGAAGCCGCAGTGCACTCGCTCACTCTGGGGGACGATTCGAGCCCCCCATTCGACTGCTGCCGCCAGTGCCAAGGCAACTCAAGCCAACACGATACTGTCGAAGCTGCTGTGGGCCCTGCGATCGGGACAGGAACTGCCAGCTAAAAACTTCCAAAACTTTGCCCGACGTCAAACAGAGCTTTCTGTCGAAGCCGGTTGTGTACTGAGGGGGTCTTGCGTCGTCATCCCGGACACCTGGACAGCTGTACTTGACGCATCCTGGTGCGAGCCAAATGAAGGCCATCGCACGGAGCTTCGTCTGCTTGCCCAGACTCGACAAGGAACTGGAGCAGCTCGGAAGAGAGTGCGTCACCTGCAGAGCCCATCAGGCAGACCCAACAAGGCTCCAGTGCATCCCTGGCTGTTCCCCAAGGAACCATAAGGCAGCCTAAATTTCGATTTCGCCGGCCCTGTCAACGGTCGAATGTACGAGCGTACATCGTTATTGTCGACGCTGCTGTCGAGCGGGACGTCTGCTGGCCGGACCATCGTGCACCTCCATGACGTATTCTCCCACCTGGGGCCTACCAAGTATTCTCATCTCAGACAACGGCCCCCAGTTCGCCTCTCGGGAGTTCGCTGACTTCATGCGTAGCAACGGCATCCGGCACGTGACTTCAGTGCCCTACCACCTGGCTGCCAACGGGCAGGCCGAGAGATTCGTGCAGATGCTCAAAGCTCACATCAGGAAGTCAGAGGCACTCTGCAGAAGTCATGCAGCGCTTCCTGTTTGCCTACCGGATCGCGCCGCATTCAAGCACCGCTGCCTCACCAGGCGAACTGCTATTTGGAGGTCGCCTGTGATCCCATCTGGACCTCCTGCGACCGTCCCTGGTTGAGCAGATGCGAGACTGACTTGACGCACCGCCAAGTGCGATCCTTCGAATTCGGTGACACCAAAGAGCTTCGGCAAGAACGCCGGCTGGCGGCGTGGCTTCGTCATGGCGGCGGGCAAACGAAACTACGACGTTGAGGTCGGCAAAGGTCAGGTCGGCGCCACATCGACTAACTACTGCCAGAGAAGTGTCAGCAGCCGCCAGCAGTACCGGCCGTCGCGGCACCCGAGCAAGCACCAAAATCAATCTCGGAACTCTGAGGTGGGCCCCGACAGCTCAATTTCAGAAACTTCAGCAGCGGCCCCGATAGCTCTCGCTGGACCTGCTCCGGTCACTGAAGTCACTGGACAGCATGCCGCTCTCGCCTGCCAGGTTTCAGGCGGGCCAGTGATTGAACTTTGAGACACTGACTTGACTCATCAACAGATCTTTAATCACCGTGAGTTTTTTTAATTCCATGTTAAGTGATTAAAAACCTATTTATAGAAATCTCCAGTGGCCAAAGGGCATATCATATTGTAATCAAAGACAAATCGTTTATTATCAGCGCCTGACAGGCCAATCTTCTTTGTCGAATTGTAATAAACGGCGTGATCTTTAGACTGCAGTTCAGAAAATTCATTAATACTGTAGTTCTCCTATTGTGACACAAGGCATCTCTGTATGCAGCTTCATTTAACTCATTCCTAACTACATGTTTAGGAACACCCTTTGATTTTTAGTGGGATCTGATGGCTACATTTTACAAAATAAGATTTTGCTCTCAACCCGATAAATTCGGTGATGATTTTGCCAGCATTCTTATCCTTTATTTTCCTAATCACTTTCTTGTTACTAGGGCCAAACATTTGATTGCCATTCTGCGTTTTGAATGATTCTGAGTATTCAGATAGGTCATGCAAGTCCTTCTACGTCAAAAGACTTGTCACCCCTTTTTTGCGTCCTTTTTTTGTCATTGAGAGTCACCCCCCCTGCGTATGCCACAGCCAGTGGCTTAATCGGTTGTTTATTTATCCCGGGCTGTGCGCTATGATTGGCCGTGGCCATGTCGCCAGCTTTTCCCTTTGGCGGGTTAGTGATTGGCTGGGCCGGGCGGCGGTCTCGGGGTTGCCTCCCCCGGGCGGGGTGGTTGGCTGGGAGGTTGGGTCGGTGGTGGGGTGGTGAGTTGAAGAGCTTGTGGCCCTCCCCCTCCGCGCAGGCGTTGGCTATCTGGGTGGGTAGTAAACATTGCAGAGGAAAGAGTTCCTAGTCCAGCAATTTAAAGCGGGGACAGACAGATACGGGATAAACTGCGCAATTTCACACAGCAGGCCTTGCTCTCTCTTTCCACTTCTCTCTACACTGAGTGATGCCGCTAGAATATAATATGTTTTCCATAAATAATTATATATTATAGAATTTTCTAACAACGTTATAAAAACTTCTAAAGCCGCGTATTAGAGCAAAAACATTCACCACCCAGGCCTCTTCATGTCCATGCCATCAACTGAACGCAAAACTGACGAGTCAAAAGCCTGCAATAAATTAGCATAACTAAAAAGATTTTTGCTGATGCCACGGTGAAAAACTTTGAAGAAGAGGAGAACAAGTTGTTAGACGAAATAATCGATTTCGGCGATTTGTATAACAGCAAAAATATGGATCAACACGTACAATGCGCTCACCAGGCGATTTCAACGTGAAGAAATCGTCTTACCTACGTTTAGCGGTAATATAAAGAAGACCAAGATGCGAAGGAGGTAAAGGAAGAAGAAGCAGTAAAAAATTGCTTAAGAGCTTCGTGAATCAACCAAGATTGGAAGACTTCAAGTGCGGTCATCACCAAATCGAATCCGTAGTCGAGTAGATTAGGAAAATAAACTAAGGATTTTCCTACGGCATAAAAGCCGGCGGGATTCTGCAGCACGTAAGGACGACCTAAAAAAACAAAAATATAAGGCTTTATAAGAAATATAAAATTTTCACTCGCTTGGGTGAATTTTTTTGATCCGCGTTGCGAAGCTCAGCCGCCAGCACCCATTACTGAAGTGCAGCGCAGTTTCTCTGTCACGCCTGCGATCTAAGATCAAGTTCGCAACAGAGGCGCCTCAGCTAATTCAGGAAGAAGACGAAATCGAACTCCTACATCAACCAAATCAGCAGCTGGTGGAGGCTGAGCTGGGCAAGCTGGAGGCGGCTGGCATTATCGAGTGAGTCTAAGTGGACTGAGAGCTTCAGTGCATAAAACCGAATACTGCAATATTCGATCCTTACAGTATTGAATTCAGAAAAATGGGACCATTTTTTTTCCTTTACAACAAATAAGGAGTGGAAGTATTTTATGAGTAGAAGCTGTCCTGACAACTATGTACTGTACGTCAGGGATATACATCGTAACATTTTTATATTTAGAATTGCACATTTAAACTGCAATTTCTTTCAACTGTCCTCCATTTTTTGGTACACGGGGGGGGAGTAAAAACCCTCACGGTTGATTCTTCACTCTCTTTCCCCAGATTTTTCTTCAACTTTATTATCCCATTCTCTCAATCACAACCGCTGGAGCAAACTCTTCACCATTAAAATCCTCTCAAACTCAGAGTTTGAAATGTTAAACAGTATGTTGGCTCGTTTACCTTTAAACACCTAAAAGGTAAATTCAAATTTAAGTTGCTGCGAATTAAAATATTCAAACCTTTAACAAAATCAACAATTCAAACTATGAGGATGGACGAGACAAAGCGGCATTTGGCGAGCAAGAGGCGGCATCCGCGCAAAGAAGCAGAAAAAGGGGTGCAAGCGAACTCCTAAGCCCAAGAAAGGATAAGACAGTTCGTCCGAGAAGAGAGGGAACATTACAAATGCTGGGACACCATCTGACCAACCGCCCGACGCTTGCGGGCCTCAGAGGCACAGTCACTGAAGTAGCGCCCCACACAGTCAGAGCGCCAGTCACCCAGGGCCATGGTGTCAGGCAGAGCCACCCCCGGAGAAGGCGACCGGGATGAAACCGCAGTTCCAGTGCCTGACGCAGAAGCGAGATCAGCAGACGAGGCTTCAAACGCTGCCTCTGCGAGCCCACGCGGTAGGAGAACAGCGGGGCGGTGGCGCCGATGCGATTCTGGCGCAGGTGGCGCGACACAGCACTGACAGGGCAATAGGCAGCGCCGGCCAGACAAAGCAGCTGCACCGTGTGGACACGCTGGCCGAATTGGTTGGTCTTGGACCGCTGCAGCTGCAGCACCAGCCCGGAGCCGGAGCTGGATAGATGGCCAGAGCGCAGCTCCAGACCGGCAGCAGGTCGCCGACTCGGATCAGCCACCGCCGGCGCCAGGCCACCAGCAAGGCGGCGCAGAATGCAGACCACAGATTCGGGACAAAGCCGCGATGGGCCGCAGGGTCGTTCACCAGCCGCCGCAGGTGGTCAGGCTCGAGCGCAGTCGCCTGCTTGGTCCGAAGCCCCAGGAAGAGCCGAGCGCCCCTCGCAAGGAACTGCAGCCGTGCCGCCTCTCGAGCTAGGTCTGGCGAGCCGGCCAGCTGGTGGAGCACCGAGACGGAATTGATGATGGACCGCTGGGCTAAGAAGGCGTTGATCCGTGATTGCACCAGGTGAACCAACGTACTGACACAGGTCGCTCTCGCTGGCGGTGGTCGGACCGATGCCCGCCCGATCACAGAACGCATGCCAGGCCTTGAATTGGCAACGGCAGGATCTCCAGGAGCTGTCTGCGAGAGCAAGGCGGCAGCGGAGACTGCTTTCTGGGGCGGCCCGTCCCGAGAGCGGAGGCGACCTGAAAGCGGAGGGCGGAGTGAGAAGACACCGAGAGCGCGTGCATGGAAAAATTTGTCAGACAAAAGGCAGATATGACCGTAAAAACAAAAGCAAAAGTTAAGCAATCCAGCACGAGAGCCAAGCATTTGAGACGCGGCGTCACGTCTCATATTTTTATAATTTTCATAAGTCCTGTCAGGTGATAAGCCTCAATACAAAGAGGTTGGGATGACTGCAGAACAAGTGATTAACCATGCTAACAGCGGCGGTACTATTAGACCAGAATCGAGCCAAACTTCGAAACCGTCAACAGTAGAGTCATGGCTTCCTTGAAGTTAATGTGTAAATTCATTAACTGGCCATCAAAGTCTCTCTCCCAATGGATTTAGACCCAGTCAGAGACGGTTGAGGTCCTCAGAATGCCTGCCGCACCTTCGGTGCAGCTGTCAGACTCAATCGCTGCAAGCTCTGGTACGAGCGTAGTTTGGCCAGAGACTACTAAGCGGCAACCAGGCCAGCGCTTTCTGCCATCAATCTAGGTGCATTTTCAGCTCAGACCTAAGCACAATTGGAGCCTTGCAGTCATAATCCATTGAGGTGATCACCTCCATGAAGGAAATGCCGCAGCTGACAATTGATTTGACACAGCCAACCAAGCTTCCTCGACAGCTTCTGCATGCGACCGCAGTCCCTCAGTAGGTTGTCAATCTCACTGGCTTTGCCAGCAGGAAGGCTCATCGTACCCTTGCGTGTATCGATGCTTATTCCCAGAAAAACCAGCTGTTGCAAAGGTTGAGTCGACTTATCCCAGTTAATAGTAAGTCCCAGCGACTGCAGCAGATTAGTAAGAAAATCATAGGCCCGCCGGGCCCCGCTCTCCGAGTCAACTGCCATTGTCAAATCGTCCAGGTAGTTGACGGTGGTGTGAAAACCGCACCGCACCATGTAGCGCTTCACCGCTGATGAGAGCCGATGAAAAATCTCACAGGAGGCGCACGAACCGAAAGGCAGCCTGTTATCGAACATCGCAGTCTCACAGTCCTGACCGTGAAAGCGCCACTTCAAGCCAGAAAGACGATGGTCATTGGGACTGATGGCGACGGACCTGTAGGCATCTTTCAGATCCATTTTGGCCATGTAGGAACCGGGCTTTAAATGCTTTTTGAATTCTCGAACAGAGCCAAAACGGATGCCTTTTTCCTGCTGATAGTAGTCATTAACAGAGTCGCCGAGCCGAGCAGACAGATCGTGAATGAGGCGGACTTTCCCGTTGGATTCAGTCAAGGACTCAATGGGGTTCACTTTCACAGACTCCTTGGGTAACGGTGTAGCGGCCCGCTGAGCTTTCACCTTGGCGGCATTCTGGCTAGAATATTTAGTTATCTCTCAGAGCAGTAATATTAGGTTGCTTATCTTTAACCAAACGAAAGCCATGAACGATACCATTCATCAAATACTGCTTGTCTGGGTCGTAATTCAGCAGCTTCTCCCAAGCGAAGCCTTCAAATCTCCAGCAGAGGAGTTTAAGCAGACTATCAATCCGCAACTAGCTCAAGACAGTTTTCCGATGCCAACACCGGAGGAAGCTCTCTCCACAGTTGCCACAGGTGCACGAGGTACAGCATACTTGATTTAGAGAAAGCGTATAACCAGATAGAGCTGGGTGAAGAATCGAAGGCCCTTACTTAAATGTCGACTCTGTTTGGTAACTTTCGCTATAATCGTCTGGTGTTTGGTTTAAAAACAGCACTTAGAATTTTCCAGCGCTACATTTCCCAAGTCATCCAAGGTATATCTGGGTCGATTGCTTATATTGATGATGCGCTGATTGGAGGCAAAGACGAGGCTAAGTTGCAATGTCGAGAAGAGCAGGTGCTCAAATGGCTAGTCAGTGAAATCGTAGCAGGCTGTGGTTCCTAGGCCACACTCTAGACAATGGTCGCATCTAGTCGAACGACGAGAAAGTCAGTGCAATCAAGGAGATGAAGCCACCAAAGAGCTTGGCAGAGTTAGTCATTTCTGGGATTAGGGATGTTCTGTTCTCGTTTCGAGCAGATTACCAGAAATACAAGAACAGGACTGTTCACGTGATCTTGAGCGCGAGTGAGCCACAGAGACCCACGATTCTCAAGGAATCGATTCTTTAAGTTGCTATGCTCATATGAGCCTATTTTGAATTATTTAAATTAAGGTCTCATCAAGGAGTCTCCAGGCTAGCAATCCAAGTAGCTAGTGTATATTGTGGTCAAGCGGTTCGCATTAGACGAAAGAAATTGTACCACGACTACGTGGCTGTCTGGTGGTCTTCGATTTTTTGTTACCACAGACATTTCTATTTGTACTATGATGTCAAAATAAGCGACGTCATCTATTGCACCGAAATGGAGACTCACGTGAATTTACATTGGGGACTAACACACGAGGTGTCTATGGCCCAAGATAGACAGTTGGAAGTGTAAAGAGTCGGGACTAACCTAGAGGTTTTATCGGACAATTGGATTAGCGACAATCGGACTGCATTTGCGGACCCTTAAAAATCCCTTACAAGCCTTTAATTTGGCTACAAACTTTCAGTCATACGAGCCAAAATTAGAAATTAAAAATAAAATAATGTTTAAAACAATTAATTTTCACAATTTAATAGTAAGGTAAGCTTCCATTGAACTACAGGCAAGCACAGAATGAATTATGAAGCTGTCAGCCCATCCAATACCAAGCTAAACAGCTCCTGTCCAGTTCCACTGTACACTTGGCTGCGTACACAGGAGGAGTGAATGTACACTGCCTGTCTTCTCTTCTTATTCGTAGCCTCCGCCCGCCCTGTTCTCTCCTCTCGGTCGTCCTCAGGCCTTTCTCACCCCAGCCCCACAACCCACAGCTCCGTTGCCATTGGCAACGCTATGAGGCAGGCGGCTCAGCGTACAGCAGAGAGGACAGAGGTAGGTATGGAGGCATAACTAATGAAAGAGTGTAAAGGAGAGTCGCAGGAATGCGCAGGCTTTGAATAACTAACTAGTTTGAGAAGTCTGTCAAGAAGGAGCAGATAATTGACGCAAATGCTTGATCGGCATCGAATCATTGGCCTGCTGCGGCTGCTGCTGCTGCTTCTTCCGCTTCCGGCTGTGCTGGCCCAGTCGGAGACGCAGCTGCTCGACCCGCAGTACTACAACATCGCCCCGTGCCCCTGCGACCTGCAGCCCAGCACCTGCGACGTCGGCTGCTGCTGCGACACGGCCTGCACGGACAACGATAAGACCCTCTTCGACTGCGCTCAGGGCTTCTACGGCGGAAACACCAGCTCCCTCGAGCTGTACAGGAGGTGCAACTCAACTGACAGCGGTAATCCGGATTACCACCCCTTCACCTGCGTGCTGATCGAGAATTACAATGCCTACCTGGGCCGGTATTTCACGGTGCAGACCATCGCCACCGACTGGCAGGCGAAGAGGAGCAGCGGCTCCGCTGCGAGCCTGGCCGGCCAGTTTCCCGTGCAGACCATCCTGGGACTGCAGGTGCGTGGTTCGCGCTCCGAATCTCATGAAGATGTATTAGAGATTGCTCTGAGATTGGAATGCATAGTGCACTACCGATTGTATTTTTGATATTCAAAATTTCAATTGTTTGTCTACTTTGTCTGTAAATCTCGAATGTGTCTGTATAGATCTCGAATGTGTCTGTATAGATCTCGAATGTTTCTGTATAGATCTCGAATGTTTCTGTATAGATCTCGAATGTTTCTGTATAGATCTCGAATGTGTCTGTATAGATCTCGAATATTCTGTATAGATCTCGAGTGTGTCTATAGATACTATATACGATATCAATAGACTGTCTGTAGATACCTAGCGACTGTCTGTAGATACCTAGCGACTGTCTGTAGATACCTAGCGACTGTCTGTAGATACCTAGCGACTGTCTGTAGATACCTAGCGACTGTCTGTAGATACCTAGCGACTGTCTGTAGATACCTAGCGACTGTCTGTAGATACCTAGCGACTGTCTGTAGATACCTAGCGACTGTCTGTAGATACCTAGCGACTGTCTGTAGATACCTAGCGACTGTCTGTAGATACCTAGCGACTGTCTGTAGATTCATTCACCAGCACGTTCATCCGCCGCGGTTTCCAGGAATCGTCACCAGCCACTGAGCAGCGCGCCGGCCTGCTGCTGCTGGAGGTGCCGGGCGGCGTCAACCCGACCTGGTTGAACTCCGGCAAGGCCGCCAACAACCGCCTGGCCCTGCCGCAGCGGAGCCTCGCTGGCGGCTGCGACCGCAGCGCCGGAATCGCCTACCTGCAGGACTCTTCGGACAGCTGCGACGTTACGGTGTCGGCCGCCGTCTGTCAGGGCGGCGTGGCCTCGCCAATCGATGCAAACATCTTCGCCATCGCCTGCGCTGGCGGCAGCGCCTCCTGCAGCGTGTCGGTGCGCACAAACAGGTCGGCCTCCGCCCAGTCGGTGCCGGTCACCGTCACCTACCTGACTCTCAGCTCTGCCGTCGGCTATCAGAAAGGCCTGAGGGGCTCAAGTCCCACGACCTCGCCTGGCAGTCTGGCGCCGCCCAGCCAGACCGGCACCACCTGCAACAACGCCGTTCTGGACGTCCAGTACCGCTTCGTGTGGAGCGGCAGCAGCATCGTCAGCCTGACGGCCACCATCTACATGGCGGACGTGACTGTCGACTCGACTGTGTCGCAAAAGTTTAGCGTCACTTTTGTGCACCAATCGGCAGCGTCGTTGGCAACGGTTACTAAGCGCTCGGGACTGGTAGGATACGACACGGGGCGCCGCTGATCGGTGGAGTTCGCGGCTCCAGCGGCCCGGTGAGCCGCCGACTGACCAGCTTTGGGGTTTCTTCTGGGTAGCTGGATGAACAGGCAGCTTGCCTGGTGCAGAGAGTTGTCTCTGATCTGTGGATGATCTGTGAGCCTCAAGGTTCAGAGAGTTGTCTCTGATCTGTGAAGCGTCAGTGACCTCAAGGTTCGGAGAGTTGTCTCTGATCTGTGAAGCGTCAGTGACCTCAAGCCTCAAGGTTCAGAGAGTTGTCTTTGATCTGTGAAGCGTCAGTGACCTCAAGCCTCAAGGTTCAGAGAGTTGTCTCTGATCTGTGAAGCGTCAGTGACCTCAAGGTTCGGAGAGTTGTCTCTGATCTGTGAAGCGTCACTGACCTCAATCCTCAAGGTTCAGAGAGTTGTCTCTGATCTGTGGATAATCAGTGAGCCTCAAGGTTCAGAGAGTTGTCTCTGATCTGTGATGCGTCAGTGAGCCTTAAGGTTCAGAGAGTTGTCTCTGATCTGTGGATGATCAGTGAGCCTCAAGGTTCAGAGAGTTGTCTCTGATTTGTGAAAAGTCAGTGAATACAGTCTTCGCAGAATTCAGGTTTAATACAGCATTTTGGTTGATTCAATCTAGGAGGTTTTAGGCAGAACACGCCACAAGTAGTTTTACAGTCGGTTCACACCTGCTGAACTCCCGCAGGTGAACGCCAGCTCCAGCTATTGGCCAACCCTGTGGCGGGCGACCTCAGGCGGAGCATGTCCCGCTGCCGGAGCCACCGGCGGCGACCCGGTGCTCTTCCAGTTCGACGCGACTTCCTACTGCACCGAGACGGTGTCGAACTTTACCGACTGCTTCAGCCTTCGGCAGCAGCTGCAGGCCCGGCTGAGGCAGCAGTTCTCAGCCGGGGTCATCGGAGTGTTCGGCAGTGCCAACACCACCACCGCCAACGACTGGGTGAGCGCGCTGACCTTTGCGACAGGGACACAGGCTCTGGGGTTGGGTCACTA
The DNA here is from genome assembly GCA_002269645.1 of Macrostomum lignano. NCBI lineage: Eukaryota > Metazoa > Platyhelminthes > Macrostomidae > Macrostomum > Macrostomum lignano. The sequence continues at coordinate 16,360 of NIVC01001389.1, forward strand.
CCATAGCCGTCACACCATCGGGTAGTGAAATGAGTTTCCCATGAAGACCCTTTCGCAATCGCAGGTGAACATCCTGGAGCAGAACCTCACCGACTACACGGGTCTGGACTTTGCCATCAGCAACAACAACGTGACCCCGCTTGGACCGAGATGCCGGACCTGTGCCTCGGCCTGCCCACCGAGATCGTGCTGTCGGTGCTGTACGCCCAGCAGGGCAAGGCAAACGACTCCAGCATCTGGCAGGTGGTGGGCGCCTACTTGAGCTACAAGCAGGTGCACGTGGCCGCCACCTGCGGGCCGACTGGCTGCAGCGGCACCCAGCTGCTGCTGTCCACCGGAGTGAAGTTCGTCCGCGTGCCGCCGGACTGGGCGGACAACAGCCAGGCCGGCCTCGGCCCGTACAAGACGCCCTGCTGGTGGGGCATCTGCTGGGACGAGCTGGCCTTCCCGCTCACCACCGACTTTGAGGGCGACAGTCGGGCGTCGAGCATCGCCTGGGTGCTGTTCATCGTGCTGGTCGCGGTGTACGCCTTCTGCATTTCCCGGCCCTGGTGGTAGCTGCCGCCCAGACTGCTGAGCGCGTGCACAGTGAACACAACGATGCGGTCCAGCGTCTGTCTGATACCCACCCACCCGAACACAATGATGCGGTCCAGTGTTTGTCTGATACCCACCTACTCGAACACAATGATGCGGTCCAGTGTTTGTCTGATACCCACCCACCCGAACACAATGATGCGGTCCAGTGTTTGTCTGATACCCACCCACCCGAACACAATGATGCGGTCCAGTGTTTGTCTGATACCCACCCACCCGAACACAATGATGCGGTCCAGTGTTTGTCTGATACCCACCCACCCGAACACAATGATGCGGTCCAGTGCCTGTCTGATAGAATACCCACCCACCCGAACACAATGATGCGGTCCAGTGCCTGTCTGATAGAATACCCACCCACCCGAACACAATGATGCGGTCCAGTGTTTGTCTGATACCCACCCACCCGAACACAATGATGCGGTCCAGTGCGTCTGATAGAATACCCACCCACCCGAACACAATGATGCGGTCCAGTGCCTGTCTGATAGAATACCCACCCACCCGAACACAATGATGCGGTCCAGTGTTTGTCTGATACCCACCCACCCGAACACAATGATGCGGTCCAGCGTCTGTCTGATAGATAAAAAATGCTAATTTTCGAATCACTGGCAGAGCCAACTAGTATATAATGTTTACAAAAATTATATCATTACTATATCCATTCCTGCGCTACGTTTCAAGGTATTAAGTGTTCTTACGTGATGAGTGCTAAATATGCACTTTAGTTAAGAGACACTGTACTTTAGTTAGAATTTTATAATCCTTTTTGGGTTTTTTTCTATTTATTTGTTGCGTCTGTGTCTGCAGCGAGCTGTTGGTTGGGAAACTGCCAGCTCTGCCTCTGCAGGCTCATTTCGCAGTTGTAAAGTACACACCGAATTGAACAGCAACTGTGCCAAGTGTCAGGGTAGGGTTCTGCTTTTGCAAAGACAATGGGGAACCGTTTTAGTTGGGAAATTTATATATTAAGCTATAAACCTGAGTGCGTTTTGTGGCTCGAGTGGACACCCTCTCCTAGATCTCCAGGTTGTGGACACCCTCTTCTAGATCTCCAGGTTCGAGTGGACACCCTCTCCTAGATATTCGGGCTCGAGTGGACACCCTCTCCTAGATCTTCGGGCTCGAGTGGACACCCTCTCCTAGATCTTCGGGCTCGAGTGGACACCCTCTCCTAGATCTTCGGGCTCGAGTGGACACCCTCTCCTAGATATTCGGGCTCGAGTGGACACCCTCTCCTAGATCTTCGGGCTCGAGTGGACACCCTCTCCTAGATCTTCGGGCTCGAGTGGACACCCTCTCCTAGATCTTCGGGCTCGAGTGGACACCCTCTCCTAGATCTTCGGACTCGAGTGGACACCCTCTCCTAGATCTTCGGGCTCGAGTGGACACCCTCTCCTAGATCTTCGGGCTCGAGTGGACACCCTCTCCTAGATCTTCGGGCTCGAGTGGACACCCTCTCCTAGATCTTCGGGCTCGAGTGGACACCCTCTCCTAGATCTTCGGGCTCGAGTGAACACCCTCTTAATCTACACAATCAGAAGGGAGTGCAGCAAGCAGAAGTGCAGAGAAAAACCAGTGTCACCTGAGGCAGCAGCCGCAGTTTGAATTACAACAGAAAAACAGGATTTTCAGTCTCTGGCGCATCTCAGGAAAGTGCAAACTGGGAGCGCGAAGCGCCTCACAGCAGCTCACAGGTCCGCGAGCTCTGAGCCGATGGCGCCACGCTGCTGCCGGACTCCTCCTTCGAGGGCGACAATTTCGACAGGCCGTTGACGTTCTCAACTTTGACTCCGGACTGCGCCCGGCCTTCCACCGGCTTGCGGGGGCCGCTTTTGAAGAGTCTGCGGCTTGAAAATTAGTGGCTCCGTCATCAGAATAAGCTTGGACAAATAGTTGCATTGATACAACATTGCATTGTTATGAATATTATTAGGCTCAGCTGCTCGGCACCAAGCCTCCCAGATACTCGGCTGTTAAGCCAGCCTCCCAGATCTTCAGTTGCTGGGCAGCCAGCCTCCCAGATTCTCAGCTGTGAAGCCAGCCTCCCAAATCCCCAGTTTCTGGGCAGCCAGCCTCCCAGATTCTCAGCTGTGAAGCCAGCCTTCCAAATCCCCAGTTTCTGGGCAGCCAGCCTCCAAGATCCTCAGTTGCTGAGCAGCCAGCCTCCCAGATCCCCAGTTGCTGGGGAGCCAGCCTCCCAGATCCCCAGTTGCTGGGCAGCCAGCCTCCCAGATCCCCAGTCGCTGGGCAGCCAGCCTCCCAGATCCCCAGTTTCTGGGCAGCCAGCCTCCCAGATCCTCAGTTGCTGGGCAGCCAGCCTCCCAGATACCCAGTTGCTGGGCAGCCAGCCTCCCAGATTCCCAGTTGCTGGGCAGCCAGCCTCCCAGATCCCCAGTTGCTCGGCAGCCCCATCCCATCCGCTCACCCTGGAGTTTCAGGCTCGCCAGCGATTTTGTTGACTCAGCCGCAGCCGACGGCGTCTCGCTGCTGCCCTCGTCTACCGCCGTCGCATGAGTCTCCTCGGCGGTCGCTTCGCATTTTTCCTGGCGCAACGCCTGGGTGACGCCGTCCACCTGGGACTTGGAGAGGCCGGGCTGCAGGCCCTGCAGGTAGTAGCAGCCCACCGCGCCGGACTTGGACTGCGGGGTTCGGGCAGCGGATAGGAGTGCATGGATACTGGTGCGAGCATGCCAACTCAACTCGGGGCTCACCTTCAACTCGATGCTCTCAGCAGGCTCCATGCTGTAGTAGGTGGCATCCAGGCCCTCCACAACTCGGTACGTGATGAGGATTTTGCCGGACTGCGGGAGGGGTGCGGTTATGTCCGTCTGTCTGTCTGTCTGTCTGTCTGTCTGTCTGTCTGTCTGTCTGTCTGTCTGTCTGTCTGTCTGTCTGTCTGTCTGTCTGTCTGTCTGTCTGTCTGTCTGTCTGTCTGTCTGTCTGTCTGTCTGTCTGTCTGTCTGTCTGTCTGTCTGTCTGTCTGTCTGTCTGTCTGTCTGTCTGTCTGTCTGTCTGTCTGTCTGTCTGTCTGTCTGTCT
>NIVC01001389.1:22500-298317 GCA_002269645.1 Macrostomum lignano
TCAGTGAAATTCCCGGAAGTCACCCAGCTGTGCAGGTGGCGACTTCCTGTAGGTCTTCGCATTAATTTTTCTGAACCTCTCTGCTCTGGAGATCACCGGATTCACATTCAGCTTCATCTGAATTAGCTCGTATGTCGCTGAAATTTCTAAGAAATTTTTTTGCTTTTTTTCAGATTTCTTCAGAGGAATAGTAATTACATCCTTTATAGCAGAGTTCATTTTGACCTTTTCAGTTTGGACTTTAGCGGGCTATCGACAAAATTGGAATATATGCGCCCAATTAGAAATCCCAGCATCTTCAAGCTGTCAATCTGGTCTAATCACCCTCATCAATTCGCACCTTGTAGACCAAAAACTTCTCGGTGACTCTGTCGAACGCCGAGTACATGTCATTGAGCATAGCAACTACGGCCAGCGGTGATATGAAGCTGCAGATCGTCGTGAAACCGATGACGTCACTGAACACAATAGTGACGTCATCGTAAGTCTGCGGGATTTTTTAAAATTGTCGATGCAATTAAAGTTTGAATAATGGCTTAAATGTACTTGAAAGCATTCGCACAGCTCACCTGGCAGGTGGACATGACATTGTGGCCCTGGCGCAGTTTGTCCGCGATCACCCGCGGCATCATCTGGTACAGCAGCTGGTCCGTCTTGCGCTTCTCCTGGTTGAGCTGCTTCAGCGACTCCTCCAGCTGTTGGGTTTTCAGCAGCTCCTGCAGGGCGTGTCGGGGTAAGGAAAGCTGTTTGAACTTTTCCGCTTGTCCTCAAGCAGCGGCGGCACAACTTCAAAGAAGCTGCTCGCTAGCGAAATTTCAGAATTTAAATCTACTTCCTTTTTCGCGTAATCGAAATTAGCTGCTAAAAACCGCTGATAGGGAGTGCTAGGCTAGCGGTGTATTTAAAGGCAAGGATTCTCTGGAGTAGAGTTTCAAACGTGCGAGAAATAGCTCGACATCCAACAGTTACTGGGAAGCAGAATTTGGAACCTGCACTTCCGGTTGTACTCAAAATCGACGGTGAATCAAACAGACAGACAGACAGACAGACAGACAGACAGACAGACAGACAGACAGACAGACAGACAGACAGACAGACAGACAGACAGACAGACAGACAGACAGACAGACAGACAGACAGACAGACAGACAGACAGACAGACAGACACACAGACAGACAGACAGACAGACAGACACACAGACAGACAGACAGACAGACAGACAGACAGACAGACCTGGTCCAGCATCAGTTTCAGCTCGGCGGATTTTTGCTCGCCCATCATCACGAGATCCCTGCTAGAGTCGTGCAGACTCAGATCGGTGATGTAGAAGCCCAGCTTCCGCAGGCCGCGAATGTCTATGAGTCTGAAAAGTAGCGGGCCGAGAATGAGTCACGTGACCACTTTTCCTTAACGAGAGAAGCGACGCCTCACATGGGCACGCCGAGGAAGACCATGCAGTCCCAGTCCCGCATGAACTTCATTTGGCCTTTGAGGTGCAGTGAGTTCAGCTGCGCCTGCGGCTGCTGCTGGGCGCTGGCAATGGGCTTGTCTGAGTCTGGTCGGATGAACGTAATATTTTCTACAGTTGTAACAGCTGGATGCTTCTTATACTATCAGCTAATGCCTCGCGGAAACTCACCTGAGCCTCCTGGAGCACCAGCATCAATCATTGAATTTTCCTTTTCGCTATTGACATCCGAGACCGACGAATAGTTCAGCTTGATGAGGCAGCGAAGCTGGAACTCGTTGTTTAGATGGTGAAGGATCTGGAAGAAAGGACAGGAAGTACTTGTGAATTGTCAGAGCCTGTAAGATCAATGCACACACCCCGAGCAAACCGCCTCACTTCCCAAACAAGTCACTCTACTTTCCAAGAAACCAGCCACCACACCGAACAGCCCACCTCATTGCTTAAGCAACCCAGTCGGCGGCCCCACCTGGTCCCAGGAGGCCTGGATGAACGGCTTCTGAATTTTGAAACAGTCAGCGAAGTTCAGCTTAGTCAAATCCGGCAAGGCGCTCCTCATTGCGGCGCCCACCGTCACGACCTTCAGCTGGCGGTCCAACACGATATTGAAGGGGAAAATCTCCAGGAAGATGCCGCTGGAGACGCTGCTGACCCTCGCGAGGTCGCCAGCCTGGCGCCCGGCCTGTGCCCGCCGATCGCGGAAGGCCCGGTTGTCGAATTCCAGCCGGTAGTTGGTCGTCCAGATGCCGTCGTCGGCCTGGGCCGTGGTTTCGATGCGGACGCTCATCTCGATGCCGTAGAACAGGCGGGCCACCTCGCCGATCTGGCCGCGGACGTACTGCTCGAAACCGCAGCGACGCGACCGGTAGAGCAGGTTGAGCCCAGACTCGCTCTCGTTCAGGCAGTAGAAAGAGGGCGGCTGCAGGCGCGGGTAGCTGAATCTGAAGATCGTCGTGGGGGGGGGGCATTCGTCCAGTACGTGTCTCTGATAAGTTTTCGGTGAATCTGCCGTCTTGCAATCATGTATCAGTTTCCGTTTTGAATGATTTTTTTCAGTCTACTGAACTGTGCCTACTGATCGAAGCAACTCAGCAACCTCGAGAAACGTCACAAACCATACTTGTAAAAAACAACTTTTGAGCGTCCTGAGTAACGTATGGAACAGATTAAGATACGCCAGGAATCTTGAGCAAGCAATTCTAAGAATTCTGACAACAAAAATACGCTGTCAGGTCTTATAAAAACAGCGTCACATGGCGCGCCTCTAGGCGCCTGTAGCTTTTAGCTGGAGGTCCCCGACGATGCAACAGGTCGTTTCGGTAACCATGCAACGGACCAGGCCTCGGTAACCTCCAAACTTCGGGCAAGCACACGAAACGCCAACTCAACGCTTAACACACAGACACGGAACCATCACAAATATTCGAGATTAATATAAAACATTTTGAAATAAGCAAAAACTGCGATTCAGCAGCAGTTCTTCCACAGTTCCGTGAGTGAAAACTCTGTGAACACACAAAGCTCAAACGATTTTAAGCCTTGACCCGAACTCACCTCAAATACTCGTGCAGGCCGTCAAGTCCATTGAGAAAGTCCGTGAGGTCTCGGCCAAGCACTTCCAGCACCTCGTTATAGCCGTACTGCCCGATGAAGCTCACGAAGAACACGCCGGCGGCGAAGTACACCTCGCTGGTCTCCATCTTCAACTGCTCGGCTGCGAGCTCCGCCACCCGGCCCAGGAGGTCCTCGTCGTAGACTTGGTGGGCGGCGAAGCTCGGCGAGGTCTCGAGACCGGCCGCGCGGAGCACCCGCTGCCAGGCCGCCTCGCCGTGATCCTGGCGAATCCACTGGCCAAAGACGTCCAGAATGAGGCCGTACATGCTGCTGATAGTGCTGCTTCCGTAGCTCAATGCTGCTCTTCGCTCGGGTTTTCCCTGTCACTTTTTAACCCGCGCGTTGCAAAGCTGGCCTGATTGGCCCGCTAATTACCTGAGCATCTATTGGTCGCAGCAGCCAGTCAGCAGCAGCAGAAACAGGGCTGCAGCGTGTCATTCGGTTGAAACAGAAAAAAAACTGATTTGAAAATTGAGCCAGCCGGAGCTCATTAATTTTCCCGCCAGCAGCCAGCATGGAAACGGCGACAGGAAATCGAGGAAGCGGAAAGCTGGATTTTAATTGCAGCAGTGAGTACCCTCTCAATTCACGGACAAGCAGCCCTTCCCAGGCCGCAACAAACAAACCAAGACTTCTGATCGACTGCCTGCATAGCTTTGATAAATTAGCCAATGCGGGTTAAATGTTCAAGTATAATCGATTTATTTAGTTATACTACTCGAACCATCTTCAATGATGGCTAGCAGGTAACTGTTGCATGCAGCACTGTATGACTCAAAGGTTATTAAAGGCAAAAGCTTACGAAATAAAATCGCCTGATTCGAATGCAGGTCTAGAATTGTGTCCTATACTACGTGTAGCTAAAATGCGAGCCGTGTTCCTAGAGTTTTCCATCCGACAGTCGAGTCCAAGCTGCAGCCGGGCATCACTTCTTGTCCCCGCTCTCCGCCGCCTCGGTGGGATATTTCTCCCGGAAGTAGGCCCGGCTGGCCTCCGGGTCGGGCGCCAGGCCGGCGTCCCCCGAGTTCCAGTCGGCCGGGCAGACCTCGCCGTGCTCGTCGGTGAACCGGAAGGCCGTCAGCTGGCGGTACAGCTCGCCGACGCTGCGGGACACCTGCGGGCAGGCGATGAAGGGTGCCCGAGGGTCAGGGTGCACCGACCCGCATCCGGGATACATTTCCCATTCTTGGTTCGGCAAGTCCCCATGCAGATAAAATCCGCCAATCAAGGCGAACCACGAACTCTCACAATCGCACGAGCTGTCTGCAATTTCCTTGGGTAGCCGATCAACCTTCAAGTAGCCCCGGCCAATTTAATAGATTAATCATTTAACAACAATGAATGACTGAGGCCACTGATGAACCGTTCGATTTGGCAAATTAATGCAAATTTAGCGAGTCTTATAGAAACAGAGAACGCTCGGGTGCCCACGCAAGATGAAGCTTGAAGCGACGAGCCATGCAATGCACTGAGGGAGGCCCTGCAATATCAGCAAATCCGAGACAACGGAAGCCTAATCAAGCAGAGCAGGAAGAGTTACCTAGGCTACGGGGTTGTAGCCTAGTCGTTAGAGCATTGGACTCACGATTGAAGGGTCGGGGGTTCGATTCCCAATCCCACTGGAACAATTTGTGTCCTTGCATTTAACTCTGCATTGCTTCAGTTCACCCAGCGGTAGAATGGGTGCCAGCATAAGCTGGGGTAATTGAGGATGTGTGTGGCGACCCTCTAATCTGTGGACTGAACAGCCGCACGCAGCCTTCAGATGCGCCGCGCGCTAGCTGCGGCTGAGCTGTCGGTTGCACATCTGGCCATTAGGGCAGGCGTAATTATTGATAATAATAATTATTCCTAAATAAATGTACTCCTTCATCTACATTCAAGAGTTGGCAATAGTTCACAAAACATATTTTTTAATTCTGCCAAAGCATTTACTCGTACCAGCAAACAGTGCAAGTCGTAAATAACATATTTTTTCGGCAAGTGCAAAAAATATATGAATCATTTTTTATTCTGCGCAGAGACAAAGTCGGTGAGATCAAAAGCACCAATGGCTCTAATGCAGTGATCGCCGTCAGGCATTTTCCCGAAATTCAAGAGAGCTGCAGCGGCCTGAAGCTGCAACTCAAAGGCCTCTGTTTGTTTTGCTGATACTGGACAGACTGCAAAACCTTGCGGACAAAAGCTGCCATATCCGATTGCAGAAAACTATACGGGTCAACAACTGACGGATAGGCGTTCCGCTTGAGCTTGGAGCAATTTATACAGAAGGCTGGGTAAACACAGGCGTTTATGGCCTTTCAAATGCCAAAGCATTGCTTCAAGACTGCGCGCAACCTTGAAAACGGAAAATAAAAAGCCCCACAAAGTCTCCTTGCGAAAGAGTGTAATCATGCCAAGAAAGTGCTGCGTTGCAGGATGCAGCCCTAATTATGTCATCAAAGAAAGGTGCATGCATTGTCTTATGTCTTCCCGAAAGAGGCCAAATGGCCCGGCCGACGCAAGTTACGTAAATAGCCCAAGCCGACTGTCTGACCGTTTGAAAGCAGCTTCTGCTCGCCCCGTTTCTATAAAAAGCTGCCGATTTTGTTTGTCGTAACGTTTGAATGAATAAACTTGTTAACGTGACAGCATTCAGCTTCAGTTTAACTTTATTGTCAGCCTGGATGCATCAGTGATGTCTTACATGAAAGTCCAGGCCTCGAGATAAAAAATTACACAAGACGTCATGCACTCGTGGCTGGTCACCCCAAAGCACCTTTTAACTGAATCTGGATGAAAATTGGCCATGCAGTTTCTTTCCTCTTCTGGAGCGCTGATTGGCTGAATGGAAACTGCCCACTGTACATGTTCGCATAAGCTCCGGTTTCCTTTCTACCCTCCGCTCCACCAACTCTGAGCGTAAACGACCGTTTACCGTATTTGGGACCCTGAGCTCTGTTCTTAATCTTACGTTTTTTTTTCAGTTTTGCAAGCGTCCCTGCTAATTCCCAGGGCCCCTTCCCTGAATGTCCGCCTCTGCTAAGTATGGAGAGTAGCTACAACCTTCGAGTTACTGGAGCCCAAGTTCAGTGGCGCTCTTGTGCAAGCATAAAAGTCTCAAACTTTCGTCCGCAAAGTAGCTCCCAAGCCCCTCACCATGGCATCGTTGATGGTGAGCTGGCGCACCACCCCCTTGTCGTCAAGAATGACGTGGGCTCGGTGCAGCAGCTCCGCCTTGGCGTTCCACACACCGGCGAAGTGGCAGCTGAACCGGCCGGCGCCATCGCAGATGACGGGGAACGGCAGTTCCTGCAGGCCGCCGCGGCTGGCCGGCGTGTCCATCCAGCGCTGCACCTGGTCGACGCTGGCGTCCACCACGCCGACAACGTAAGTCTTGTGCTGATCGTGCAGCTCCTTGACCATGTCCGCTGAGACGGCGTGAAACTCATCGAAAAGGTCGCTGCCAGAGTCGGACAGGCGGTCGACGGCCGGGCCGTGGGTCGGCAGGAACAGCAGCAGGAGGTAGCTGTGCGACAGGCGGTAGGTGCGAAGGCTCACCTCCTGGAGACTGCCGCCGGCAACCGCCACTGCGGTGGCGTCTTCCGGGGCGACTTGGCCAACCGAGACGGGCTGGCTGGAGCTGCTGCTGGCCGGTTTGCGATAATTCGACGACATTTTTGTAACTTGAATTACAAATTTACGAATGCCGTAGTGTACGTGCTGTTGTGTAGTCACCAGGACTTGCGAGTGTGATCTGTCAGGATATATGCACTTGTAGGTCCTGGTGGCAATTGGCACAAATCCCGAGTCTATGGCCCAAGTAAACTTACCGCTTTGAAAGTACTTTTTTACGCAGCGAAAGGCAAGCAGAGCAAAAAATGTGATCACGATGTCACGCGCGAGCCTATCTAAACAATCTATTTTTGAGTTAAACTGATGAGCTGCACTTTCTACCGCAGCGAGTCGGCACGCACAATGTTACAGTTGTGCCATACCTCGACAACAGTTATTATATAAATAATGTGATGGTAAAGCTGAGACAAGATGTTTTGGAAGGCTTCCACGCTATCGTGATGCAGAATATTTTTGTTAGGATCAAAGGGAAGAAGAGTGATGGAATTAATTACAGTCTAGATTTTCAGCCTCGAAGAAGCGTAGAGCATCGGCAGGTCGGTCGGGAATAGAAATAATTGCTGCATGCAATTCAAGGCAGCAAAAGAAGATCTGTGTTAATCAAGCTTCCTTTTGCGAGCGTGATAACCAGACCCAATTTGGCAAAATTGTTCGAGGCTGTGTTGCTTTTGGTGTCAAAAAGCATCCTGAGTATGTCTTGATGAACGCGGCATTTAAATCTAATTGATGATAAGTGAATGAATAATTGAATCGATATTTCTTGGTTTTTTTCATTGCATGCGGAGGCATCGCCACCGGGAGGGGGGCGCAGGGTCCCCCAGTAAAAGAAATGGAGGGACAAGACAATGCTTTAGACATTTAGACATTTCTTGGGTACAATTTTGAAATGCTCATAACTTTTGGCAGGTACATTGGTATTGCTGTGAAATTTTATGCTTCAAATAAAAACCAGCGTGAAAGAGAATGTGGGTAAAGTTTTAACTTATTTAAACAATCCTGCTGTTCACGGTGAACAGAGTCCGGGAAACTGTTTTTCAAATTTTAGCACGGAAAAAGTCCGAGAGTCAATAAGGACTTGGTGTCAATCAACAACAGGATGAACACTGGCTAATGATCACGCACTTATTTCGCTTTAATTACTGCATGATCGACAGCTGAGTTAGTTGCATGCCGCATGACGCAGAACAACATCGGTACTGCGAAGACAAAAAATCGATCTCAAACTCAAGCTCAGTAGGAGGTCAATCGATCTCAGTAAACACCCTTATAAAAGGATGCTGTGTACCGACTAGCCGACCAGCAGCTCCTTCGGGAGCGGATGCATTTGCGGACTGGGGCAGGGATTGTACCGACCGATTCACTGCAGCTTTAATCCACTGTAGCAATCCAAGCAAGATGTGCACAAAAGGACGAAGCTAATTTCCTGTTGGTGCAGCTTTAATTCGCTATAATAAAACATTGAGTTGTCCATTGGTGTAATAAAAGTAAGAGTATATTCGCCTCAATGGCACAGGACGAAGTCCGGGCTGCACAGCCTTACACAGGATGCACTTCTGCGCCGATAATTCTTGTTGACAGTGTCAGAGTGGGCGTTGCACACCTACGCATTAGGGGTTGGCCCTCTGCAGCAGCGGGAATCGGATAGGCCCCAGGCGATGTCTCCAAGCTTGTATCAAACGAAGAATCCTCTACGAGGAAATTACTCGTAGGAAAACGGAGCCTAAAGAATTTGTGGACAGGCAAGGCGATGATGGATAACGGGCATGCAGGAAAGTACTGAGCAAACTAAGGATTATCGCGGCATGTTAAGCTGAGTGACACGTTTGATATTAGGAAGCCTTCTTAATTACCCGAACCAATTTACAAGCGATCTTATCAGAACTACCCTTATTTAAACATTTCGAGTTTAATTGCAGAATCAGATCAAGGCTGCACTGCCTTACTATAAGCAGTATGAGGCGGTCGATGTTAGTCAACGATTTTAAATCTACACTGTCTCGAATGGCTCATGCTTTGTAAGTACATCATATTCTCATGGCGCATTAGGGGGCATCCTTCCAGTGTCGTCATGACCCGATTACGGGCGATTCTTCTGATGTTCTCGTGGCGGATTACGGGCGATTCTTCTGATGTTCTCGTGGCGGATTACGGGCGATTCTTCTGATGTTCTCGTGGCGGATTAGGGGGGGGGTTCTTCTGATGTTCTCGTGGCGGATTAGGGTGATTCTTCTGATGTTCTCATGGCGGATTAGGGGCGACTCTTCTGATGTTCTCGTGGCGGATTAGGGGCGATTCTTCTGATGTTCTCGTGGCGGATTAGGGTGATTCTTCTGATGTTCTCATGGCGGATTAGGGGCGATTCTTCTGATGTTCTCGTGGCGGATTACGGGCGATTCTTCTGATGTTCTCATGGCGGATTAGGAGCGATTCTTCTGATGTTCTCGTGGCGGATTAGGGTGATTCTTCTGATGTGCTCATGGCGGATTAGGGGCGATTCTTCTGATGTTCTCGTGGCGGATTAGGGCGATTCTTCTGATGTTCTCATGGCGGATTAGGGGCGATTCTTTTGATGTTCTCGTGGCGGATTACGGGCGATTCTTCTGATGTTCTCATGGCGGATTAGGAGCGATTCTTCTGATGTTCTCGTGGCGGATTAGGGTGATTCTTCTGATGTTCTCATGGCGGATTAGGGGCGATTCTTCTGATGTTCTCGTGGCGGATTAGGGGCGATTCTTCTGATGTTCTCGTGGCGGATTAGGGGCGATTCTTCTGATGTTCTCATGGCGGATTAGGGGCGATTCTTCTGATGTTCTCATGGCGGATTAGGGGCGATTCTTTTGATGTTCTCGTGGCGGATTAGGGGCGATTTTTTGTTCTCATAACGGATTCGAGACAATCATTTGCTACTTTCAGGGTATAAAAGGGTATCCTTTCAATGTTCAAATTAAGGATTAAGGGCAGTTCTCAGCGGACTTTACTTAGGTGACTTGACTTGAAGTTGAGCCAACGCAAAGGAAAATCAATGAAATCAGCAACATCAAAACACGGAGAACAGAAAAAGTATTTCCAGTGAAAGCAACAGCCAAGTGAAACATGGGGCTTCAGCCAATTAGCATTCAATTATATTGTCCTAACAATTCCAGTCCTGCAAGTTCAGGTGCGGTCTCAGTGAACGCGCACCAAAAGTTGATTGATTTGAACAAATTCACTCCAGGACCTCCGCTCGCTTCTGCGCCACGCGCTCCTGGCGCCGCTTCCTGGCCTCCCTGGCGCGGGTCCGCCTGGCCTCGGCCTGGTCCATAAGCTGCTTAGTGCGAGCCCGCTCCGCCTTCTTCCTGTGGATGTGCTCAACCAGGACGCGCTTGTTCTTGAATCCGTTGCCCTTGCAGCTCATGTACAGCTGGTGGTACAGGTGCTTGTCGAGCTTCTTGGCCTCGCGGTAGCGCTTGAGCAGGCGGCGAAGGACGCGCATGCGGCGCATCCAGAGCACCTTCTCGGGCATGCGGGCGTTAGCCGTGCCCTTGCGCTTGCCCTGGCCCATGTGGCGGCCCTTGCGCCTGGCGATCAGGTTCTTGCGGCAGCGGGCGCGCGAGTGGACAGCTACCGGCTTGCGGATGATCAGGCCGTCCTTGACGAGCTTGCGGATGTTCTGCCGGCTGTTGGCATTGGCGATTTCGCTGTTCTCGTTGGGGTCCAGCCAGATCTTAGCTTTGCCGCACTTGAGAACCGCGGCGGCCAGGCGCTTCTGTAGGCGCAGGTTGCTAGGTGGTGGAGAGGGCAGGGGCGATTGGGAATGAGGATTAATATGATTGCAGCCTGAATTACAGTGGCATTTGCGATCTTGAGTACAGTGTTGAACAATAAAACAGAATACAACAATATATAAAAATAAAATATAATTTAATTTACAAACCAGCCAGTGTTTTTGTCTATCAGCTATGCTAGCCTATAGTGCAAGACCTTCACTATAGCAAAGCACTAAATTAGATACCAAAAGTACCAAGCATAAGATACAATAGAATAAAAAATTGCAACCATAGCTAAAACCAAAAGTACAGCAAAGCTTTTGAGTATTTTTGAAATCATATCCTATGATTTTATCCTAGCTTGGAAAGAAGTTTGAATTTATAATTTATAATATTTTGATATATTAAACCTAAACTACAAAACATGAAAATGTAATCTTTTTCAGTTACAGAGTGGCCTAAAGAGCTTTTTAAGAATCTGGGCAGTGTGGTAATTACTGTTTTAGCAGCTGTTTCTTGTTAGTTATATTATCATTATATACAGTCTATTATGCATACTAGAACAAAAATCTATATTAGGCAAATAAATGCCAGTTTATGCAAAAAACAGAACAATTCCTTAAAATACTGTATATGCAAAAATCTCTTAAAGGAAATCAGCTGACTTTTTTATGAGAACAAAACTAAATGAACTCTTGGCTAGGTGATTCCCAAGGTTGCACATGTATGTGCACAAGCTTAGGAATCACCTGATTATTTCTATTGGCAACATGCACATGTAAGTTGCAATTGGTTAAGAGTAATCATGTGACTACTAACTATTTTGTCCAATAGTAGCATGTTAATTTAGATTATATAATAAGACACACACAGAGTTTTGATTTTTATAGGTTGAGATTTTTGTTAGCTTTAGTAGACTGAATACTAACTGAATAAGAAATTGATTGTCATAACTGCTTTGTGTGACTTTTACTTTTATTGACTTGATTTGAATGTTGAATTACAAGTGCTACAATTCATATTATTGAAACAAAAAAGAGCTAGCCTAGAAGTGAACATACATGTGCAACAGTCGGCCGAGTCAGCCGATCCGGCCAACCGATTTGGTGGCCAACCAAGGAAGTCGCAAAAATGCCCACCTGAAAAAATACCAAAGTACTAAGTACCAAAAGTACCAAGCATAGTTTTTGAGTATTTTTACTAGCCAATTCCAACCCCCGTTGGGGCTTTCCGTCAGAACTCCTACCAAAGTTTTCCCACACAAAAGAAATTCACCCAACTGAACCCCCCATCCAAAGAATCTCTCTGATGCAAATAATCTCACATGCAAAAAACCCTCATCCAAAGAATCCCAATACAAAGAACCCCCCATCGACAGAATCCCCAAATCCGAAGAATTCCCCATTCAAGGAATCCTCTATCTGTAGAATTCCCTATTTAATGAATCGCCCATCCATAGAATCTCACATGCAAAGAATACCAATCCTTCCCGTCCCATCCCCATCCCATCCCATTGATAGAATCCCCGATCCGAAGAATTTCCCATTCAAGGAATCCTCCCATCTGAAGAATTCCCCGTCCAATGAATCCCTTATTCAAGAAATCCCCCATCCACAGAAACCCTCTATCCAAAGAATCCCCCCACCCATCCCTATCCAAAGAATCGCCCATCCATCCCTATCTAAAGAATCCCCCATCTATCCCTATCCCAAGAATCCTCCTATTCATCCCTATCCAAAGAATTTCCCCATCCATTCCTATCTAAATAATCCCCCTAACCATCTATATCCAAAAAATTCCTTCTCTAAAAAATCCCCCCTCTAAAGAATTCACATCCTTAAATAATCCCCCATCAAAAGAATAATTGGCCAAAGAATCCAGAATCCCCTCATCTAAAGAACACCCGTTCAAATAACCCCCATCTAAAGAATCATTTATCTAAAGAACCCCCCATTCAAAAAACCCTCCATTGAAACAATGCCCCACCGAAGAAATTGCCCAAAAATTTATCCATTAGAAGCATCCCTCATCCAAAGAATCATCAATCCATAGAATTCCCCCAAGACTTAACATCTCAGAAATTTCCCCAAGCCTCGACACCTCAGAAATTTTCCCTAAGCATTGACATCTAAGCAATTCCGGCGCAAGCCTTGACATGATACCAATTTCTCCCCGTCCAAAGCCTTGACATCTCAGTAATTCCCCTCCCCAAGCCTTGATATCTCAGTAATTCTCCCAGTAAGCCTTGATATCTCAGTAATTCCTCCAGTAAGTCTTGACATCTCAGCAATTTCTGCCCGTCCAAAGCCTTGGCATCTTAGCGATTCCCCTCCCCGAGACTTAAGACCTCAGCAATTCCTTTTTAAGCCTTCACACCTCAGCAATTCCCCCCACAAGCCTTGACATCTCAGTGATTCCCCCACAAGCCTTGGCATCTCAGCAAGTCCCTCTTAAGCCTTCACATGTCATTAATTCTCCAAGGTAAGATTTTATACATGTATCTCAATAATTCCCCTTGTAAATCTTGACATCTTAAAATTCTCTTCCGAGCAAGCATCCCCCAAGAGCAAGCATCCTTCCGATAGCAAGCATCCCCTGATAGAAAGTACCCCCAGCAAGATTAGTGAAGCAATTTCCTCAGCTAGCCAATTCCAACTCCCGTTGGGGCTTTCCGTCCAAACTCCAGCCACAGTTTTCCTACGCAATAAAATTTCACCCAACTGAATCTCCCATACAAAGAATCCCTCATCCAAAGAATACACCACCCATAAAATCCACGATACAAAGAATCTCACATGCAAAGAAGCCGCCATCAAAAAAACCTCCCATCGATAGAATCACCGATCCCAAGAATTCCCCATTCAAGGAATTCTCCTATCTGAAGAATTGCCCATCCATAGAATCTTACATGCAGAGAATCCCCATCCAAAGAACCCCCATCAATAGAATCCCCGATCCAAAGAATCCCCCTATCCATCCCTATCCAAAAAATCCCCGACCTCCATCCATATCAAAAAATCCCCCATCCAAAGAACCCCTATCAATAGAATCCCGGATCCAAAGAATTTCCCATTCAAGGACTTCTCCTATCTGAAGAATTTCCCATCCAATGCATTGCCCATCCATAACATCTGGGCAATGCATGCCTCATTCACAGAATCCCCATCGAAAGAATCCTCCACTCATTCATATCCAAAGAATCCCCCATCCATTCCTAACTAAAGAATCTCCCTCCAAAGAATCCCCATGCAAATAATCCACATCCAAATAATCCCCATCCACAGAATCTCCATCCACATTATCCATTGATTCTCCCATCAAAAGAATAACTGGCCAAAGAATACCTTCATCTAAAAAACCCGTTCAAAAAATTCACGTCCAAATAATCCCAATCAACAGAATCCCCCATTCAAGGAATCCAAAGAATCTCCCATCCAAATAATCCACCCATTAACAGAATTCTTGGCCAAAGAATCCTTTCATCTCCTCGAGATATCCATTAGAAGCATCTCTCGTTCAAAGATTCCCCAATCCATAGAATTACCCCCCAAGACTTAACATCTCAGCAATTCCCACCAAGCCTTGACACCTCAGAAATTCCCTCCAAGCCTTGACATCTCAGCAATTCACTCTTAAGCCTTGGCATCTCAGTAATTCTCTCAGTAAGCCCTTATATCTCAGTAATTCCCCCAGTAAGTCTTGACATCTCAGCAATTCCCCTCACGTCTTGATATTTCAGCAATTTCCTCTCAGCCTTAGCATCTAAGTGTAATAAAAATTTTTGAATATGGACTACATGAATACTCGTAGCTTCTTTTCTACCTGATTTACCTGACGTTTTTTTAGTTTTCTTTAGCTAAAAAGTTTAAAATTAATTTTTTTAATAAAAAAGCTTTTACAAATTAAAAATTCGAACCCACGTCGCTGCATTAGCAGGTCAGTCTGTTTACCTCTAGGCTATCTCTCATCGTTTTGAAAACATAAATTGATAACATAAATTGTCGCACTTATATAACTCAACACTTTCAAAACTCCACGCACAGAGTAAATCACGTGAAGCAGTTATGACAATTTCTCAGGCAGTCTGTATCAGTTTCAATTTAAAGTCACCAATATAGTTACGCAATCTAAATCTAAATTCAATGGGGCTGGCTGGAATTGTGGAGTTTGCGATATTGGAGAGCGTACAATCAGTAAATAAAGTAAAGTTCATAGGAATCTTCTTTTTAATGCTGTGCTTTTAATTTTTCGAATCTCAGCAAAGAAATTATATTCCCGAACTCAGCGTTTCAAGCTCTTTCTTGCAATACAAGGCTCTCTTCTGAAAGTGAAAAACTCGAAGCACAAACAACGATTGAACATTCCTGCTTTAAAGCATTCAAATTCATAAGGTGTACATTCAACACTAGCTACAGTGAGAGGCTTTCAAGTTGATGCATTGAAATTAACAACTAAGCCAGCCCATGAATAATTGAATAGCGACACCTGCCCCTCAATTAAAATGTGTTGCGCAACCTTTCAATGCTTGCAGCTCTCCACGCGAGTGTGGAGAACCAATGCTATAGTTGGCACTGAGTTATGATGCAATACAATTCCATCGGCAGTCAGACTGCTTCTCAATCGGAAAGAACTGTTTGAACTTTAAAAAAACAGGGAGAAAATCGAGTTTTTCGAATATTTAAGCCCGAAAAAATGAAGCAATTTCTTAGCAAAATGTTGTGTACCAGCGCACCATCAATACGCATCGAATGCAGAAAACCCCACGAAATTCCGACTATGTAGAGTCAAGTTAAGCAAAGGTTCCTATAGGTACATAGTTTTGATTTTTAGTATATTAGAAAATCATATACTATGATTTTATCCTAGCTTGAGAAAGAAACTACTACTTGGTACTAACTCAATAGCTTAGTACTAAGTAGCTGACGAGGCATTTTGACTTAATAAGACAGTCATAGTTACTCCTGCTGTTTACCCAAAGTTGCATTAATTTTGTGTTAGGGTTTTTTACATGTAAGTTGCATTTTTGACCAAAAACTATGTCGCATTTTTGTTAAAACTAAGTCGCATGGCCAACCGAATTTTGGAGGTTGTGCATGTATGGAAGTGAATAGATTGAACTGCTAATGTAGCAAAATAGCAATGCAGATTTGAATACTAAGGGAAACTTGCTATGGGAAGAATGCTAGCTATCTGGGGTTGCTTGCTTTATATAAGGGTTGTTTGCTTTTGGGGATGCTTGTTTGGGAGAATTGCTCAAATGTTGAGACTTACTAAAATAATAACCTGAATAACTGAGATATCAAGGCTTACTAGAGAAATTGCTAAGATATAATTTACTTATTATTATAATAAGTATATTATTAATATATTAATATTATTTATAATTATTAATATATTATTATTAATATTATTAATATAGAATTATTGAGATGTTAAGCCTTGAGAAAAAATGTTGAGATAGCAAGGCTTAAAAGGAAGTACTATGATGGCAAGGCCTAAATGGCATTGCTGAGATATCAATGCTTATAAAGGAATTGTTAAGATGTAAAGGCTTATAGAAATGGAAATGTTCATCCCTATGGTCCCATACCAATAATTCCAATTTTATCCACACAGATCTGTCTTGATAATTTCCAACTTATCCCCACAGCAACTTATTGAAATAGCTGCCACCATTCAAGTATTTAGACCGTGTCAATAATTCTAATTTTATTCACACAGATCCATGTCAATAATTTTCAGCTTATCCTCATGGCAGATTAGAAGAGAGAATCTTAAAATGAATCTGTAAAAAGCTGTCTATTTGTTTTCACTGTTTTACAAATCTTCCTATTCAAATAAACTACTGAATACTAAAAACTTTTTCATCATTGAAAGGGTTAATTTTAAATATTTGCTTAGCTGTCAGATTTGCTTAGAACAACTGAACAATCCTAAGATTGAGGCAAATAAGACTTGCAAAATTCAAAATTTAATATGTAATAATAATGATTAATAATACTAATAATAATGACAATATAGATTTAATGTTAGTATTATAAAACTAAATACAAACAACTGCACAATCTTAGCTGTGGGGATAAGCTAAAAATTATTAACATGGATCCATGTGGATAAAATTGTAATTATTGACATGGCATATAGACCTGAATGGTGGCAGCTATTTCAATTAGCTGCTATGGGGATAAGCTTGAAATTATTGACATGGATAGGTATAGATAAAATTGAAATTATTAGTATAGGACCATGGGGATAAGCATTTCTTAGGGAAATTGCTAAGATATCAAGTCTTGGGGGGAATTACTAGGCCTAAGATATTAAGGCTTGCTAAGGGAATTACAAAAATGTCAAGTCTTATAGAGTCTTGGGGTGGGAATAGCTGATGTCGAGGCTTTGAATTGCTTAGATGTCAAGGCTTAAGCTAAGGGCAATTGCTAAGATATAAAGGCTAAGGTTAGAAGCTACATATATAGTTATTAAAAAATTATTATATCCTTTGTTTGCTCCCTAATAGGAAAGAAGAGATTGCTAGTTTTATTCTAGACACTTTCAAATAAATAGCACTTAGGCCGACTATATTATGCAATTTAAACTCCTATATATCCTATTGAAAATGAGGGTAAATATTAAGAGGTTATTCAACTAATAGCCTGAAAGTTGATTAACAGGGTCCTAGTCATTTTGTCAACTGGCCATTTTGTCAACTTGGTTTTATCACTGGTTGTTTCGTCAACTAGCCAATGAAGCAATCTCAAACCTTAGTCACTTCGTCAACTGGCCAACAAGAAGTGTTCCAACATTGGTCAGTTCATCAACTGCCAATAAACTACCCCCCGCAGCTGCAAAAAAGTAAAACTGAACCCTGAAATGACTAAGTCGACAGGCTAATTAATATTCATACCCTTCTGCAACATCTGCCGACTTTCGATTGATGCATCTCTGTTATACACTTGTACATGTACTAACAAAATATAATGTGCTCATGTGTTTGAAATGTGTGCAGCACAACGAGGTTGACATCCCATGTTACACATTTGTATATGTTAAATTTTGAGTGCAGAAGTTAAGAAGTAGTACATATAGTTGAGGAGTACCCGGACCAAAGATAATGCTTAAAGTGGCCGGGTCCTCTATTCGCAAAACATACACATATAGAAAGCATTCCAAATCAAGCCATTATATACATTAATGTGGCCATGTATGACTGCGCAGCAGGTTGCTTGGATGGAACAGGTTGGCGTGGTGATACAAAAGCTGCGTTGTCACTTGCATAGGCAATCTTGAAGGCGGCACACAGCAGGCCAGCATGCACCACATCAACTTGTTGATTGAACAACTTCATCAGCGTCCAGGCAATTGACAATGTATAGCAGGATGGTCTTGATTACTACCTCGCCTAGAACAATGCTGCCCTCAAGCAGTCAGCTGCATGTATATTAAGCTGGCTTTGCAGACTGCACGACTCCCCCAGACTACATGTAAATATACTGTAGCTCAAGCCAGTAGTGTTGGAACATACTATTTATTAGAACATACTATTTGATGAGAGGGCACATTGCACATAATTTCTTCTAATCTAAGGGCACCCAACTCCTGCTGTTATATCAGTTTGTGGCATTATGACATAACTAGGGCCAATATCCAATTCTGTGTTGGAGTAGCCGAAAGTCTAGCTGAAAATGCTCAAATTTTCAACTAATTCAAACATTGTGCAACTGTACTGCACTCATTTCAAGGACTGCGCTTAAGTGACTTCAGTGGTCCAATTGACTGGGGCGCCAGTGCCATGAGTTTGCTGAAAGATGTCAATCTGTATCTCGCTCTATGGCTGGTGGGATAGCCACCTTGTCAGGGTCAGCAGTACTTTTGGTAGCTTAAAAGATTTCTTGCTCATGGTGCAGGGCTTGCAAAACATGGCCAAGTCTTGTGCAGCTACATGAGCAAGAATGCACGAATCAAGAGTATGCCGCTGTGGTACTACACCCAATATTGCCAATCGGTTTGTGCATCTACCTGTGCCTTTGCATCTGTCTGCTTGTGTTTGCTTGTGCTTTCTTATAGTGCATTGTACATTTTAGTGTTAAGCATAACAGGAGTGAAATACCTTAATACATGTATGGCATAATCAATTGATGAGCATACATGAATTGTGTGTAATTATATACTCTGATCAAGACTCAAGAGCATTACTAGATATCAAGATTCGCTGCAGGGGCTTCGGTTGACTATGCACAGCAGGGTGGAAGGGTGGGAAGGTGCACGTAGTCTACCAATTTTCACGACTCCATATATAGGGGACTTTATAGCAGTCCTTGATGCCTTTTGATAGGAGAAATACCCATGTTATGTAGTCGCATGTATGGTCGCATAACAAACAAATACTCAAAGATTCATTAATCTTAAGGGTGACATATCTGCATAGAATATTTTTGCATTGAAACATTTAACCTAATGGACATACAGTCTGATATTGCAAAATTGCAAAATTTATTCGTTTTTAAAAAATAATATAAAGCAATTAATAAAACAAGTCATTGATATAACAATAATTGTAGGCCTAAGCTATATACAAGATATGCAGCCGTATCAGCTACATACATATATCATTCATATAATGAAAATTTTAGTCACTTTGTCAACAAGCAAATGGGAAGGACCTAGGTATTGGTCACTTCATCAACTACCAATAAAGTCGCCCCAACACTTTGGTCACTTCATCAACCAAGTTGACGGAATGCCAGTTGACGAAATGACCATCACCCGATTAACACAATTTTAGACAAATAAGTTTCTAGTTTATTTGTCTGCTGAAATATTTATTATTTTCTTTTAAAATTGCTTGCTAAAAATTGTTTTTCTAAAAATTGCAGCAACTGAGCAAATATTTCAAGGACCATCAGTGGACATTGGTATATTGCATTGGAAAACAAATATAATATAATATGGATGGAGACGAAGTGTAGGCTAGGCTATGATAAAAAATTAAAAAAAAAATTAAATATAATTGGACACTTATTAGACAATAGACATCAGACTGGCAGTTTTCACAATAGGCCCTAGTTAGGCCTAATTCAACATGTAATTCAAGCAAATAAATAATGAAAGAGCAGTCTTACCTCATTCTTCAAAAGAAGTATATGGCCAAATCAGGGCCTTTGCTAAAGAATGTATTGTACTCCTAATTCTGCTCACTAATGCTAAATTTAATATTTACATGTAAACGTTCCGTCATTTGTCTTGCACTAAGGTAATATTTTTTCCTTTACAAGGATAAAAAAGTTTAATTAAATTTATTTATTAAAGAGAATAAAAGCTTTTAAACAATGTTAGCTGAGCGAAGTGTTGTATTTTTTGTTAATATCGTTTGTCCTTAAAATTAAATGTGGCCGCACTTTTTTAAATATTTATCATTATAAAAATTTTTAAATGACTAACGTAAATATTGCCAATATATCTCTTTACATTTCGTCTTTCGATATTTGATATTGACTGATTAAGACCTATATACTTATTTTAAGCACCTACTGGATGCATTGCCCTCCATCAAGTTTATGCAGTACCCGTTTTATAATTCCTTATATGTACTTTTCGTTTAGTTAGCCGTTAAACTTGAAGTTCGAACGAAGATTCGTAGAAATTTTTTACAAAACTCGTACTTTTAAGGTACCCTCCTGGCCTCTTGAATTACTATTAAATACATAGAATTATACTGGCCAAACATGATTTTTGCCTGAGCCAAACTTACTACTACTACTACTACTTTCAATCCTAGGTTGAACCTTGAACTGTCTGTTCATATAGGCCTAGCCTGAGCCACAAAATCTAATTCCTATCTACTAAAAAACTTTAAATATTATTTATTAACTAAGGCTTTGCCATTTTTACTTAATCGCTTTGCTTTTAGTATTAATGCTTCAAAGTTATAATGTTTACTAAAGCTGGCTTTTTGTCAAAGCCAATCTTGATGCAGGGATTCCCCAAGTTATATTCAAGATTGATATTTGGAAATAACAAAATCTCTGCTTTTAAAGCACCAAATGCCATGATTTTTTACAGAAGAAACATCACCCACGAGATAAACTGACTTTATAAAAATACAGCTACAGATTGAAAGGATTTTTTACAATTTGCCAAAAACTGGTGCTTTTTTATCTCCACACGACCACAGTGTAATAAATTGATATTCAATTTTGAGTACTTCTGCTTGCTCTCTGTTGCTGAAAATTGACATGCAGGACTTCACCCAGACACTAATCAATTATCATAACTCAAACTGAACTCAAAGCTTCATGCTCGAGAACTATTTGAGAAAAACTGATATTCCTTTTTATATAGCATAGTGTAACATTTTATATTGAGTTGAAAGTTTTTTTGCACTGAATAAATTATAATTTAGATGAAACTCAATTAGCTTTTTAGTCTTAATTGTTTAATTAAATAATAATTTAATAATTAGATTAAAAAAAAGCAGACAGAATACTTGCCGATTGTGGAAAAAGTTTAAAAGGCATGTTAACTTATAGCATAGCACCTGCATTTTCATCTAGCAAAAATGAAGCAAAACAAGCAGTTTTTGTTCCTTTCTGCTGTTAAATGCATTCTATGGGTCACATTGTAGACCAAATGCATTTGTCTTAAGAATTGCTCTCTTTATAATTTTATCCTGCTTGTCGAAGTAAGACATCATCCAAAAGGAATGTCTTGTTGTCTAGTAAAAGAGAACGAAGAAATTGACTACTCAGATTCAGTATGATAGTAGACCGGCTGATATACTAAAACTTTACCAAAAGCTAAAACTTTTTGCACAAATTCTCATGTATTGTTACATGCTTCTCTATAGACCAAAAATAAGACCTGCATCTATTTCTGAAGAGTCAGGGTCAAAAAAATAAAAAACTTGGCCTTCTAAACTTTTTGCACAAATTTGGAATGGTGTGTCCTTATAGTCTAGAAGTCCTTGAATAGCATACGCGTCATGCATATTTAATGCTGCACAAAGCTAAGCCTTTGAATTGTATGCTAATCAATCAGTTGAGTAAATTGGTGCAGTTCGAGCAGTAGAAGTTTGTCTCTTCTTGCGTTGTCAATGCACAGATGCAGTGGATCCAGTCTAGACAGGATAAGCACTCGATCTACCAGTAGTGCATGCACAAGAATTAAAATTAAAAGTAAAGTGAATTGTGTGTATGCATGGATATTTGGCACAGAGGCTGTAGCAGGTATTTACATGTATATATGTACAAGAATTTTACAACTCACCTAATAAATTGTTGCTGCACTGTCTGCTTTTGGTGGCTCTTCTGCTTGACAAATGGCACAAGAACCTTGGTTGCTATCGACATCACTTTTGCTGATTACTCGAGCAACGAAATCGAATATAGCTATATCTACATGCACATGTAATACACTGGAGATAGGAACATCATTTTTTCTCAAATAGTTCTCAAGCATGAAGCTTTGAGTTCAGTTTGAGTTATGATAATTGATTAGTGTCTGGGTAAAGTCCTGCATGTCAATTTTCAGCAACAAAGAGCAAGCAGAAGTACTCGAAATTGAATATCAATTTATTACACTGTGGAGATAAAAAAGCACCAGTTTTTGGCAAATTGTAAAAAATCCTTTCAATCTGTAGCCGTAATTTTTTTTAAGTCAGTTTATCTTGTGGGTGATGTTTCTTCTGTAAAAAATCATGGCATTTGGTGCTTTAAAAGCAGAGATTTTGTTATTTCCAAATATCGATCTTGAGTATAACTTGGAGAATCCCTGCATTCTTTATTGGCATTGCTAGGCCTAGTTAGTCAAATTGTGGCAATCCTCTAGTTTTGCACATTTAATCATTTTTCAAAAAAGTGACTTTATTAGTTACTGCGAGTAAATATTTGAACTTGCACAAGTGTAAAATATTGCAGTTATGTGGCAGATGTTGATATTATGTCTATGATTATGGTTATTATTTATTAGGCCTAGTTTGAGATGGCTAAAGCCTAATATAAAAAATATTGTCAGGAGAATGATGGTATTTGTGAGTCTAATAGATGTATTGTATACAAAGTTTTTGCATCAATAGGACATCTGTGGATTACTATTTTTGGACCATCAACAGACCAAGCATATTTGCTACAATTCTACTTGTAGTAGCATAATGTGCATACCAAAATTTGGCTTTTAAAATTTTTATTTAATTATTTTTAATTGCTTTTGCGATTATTAAAAACAAAGCAAGTTTGTTTTAGAATTGCTATTCATAGAAATTAATGAATGTTATAATAAGTGCTAATAATAATTTCTTGTTTTACCTACCTAAATTATAATTATTCATTTGTATATAATAACTTTACAAACAAACTAAACCAAGTGGTATGAGCATATTAGAGAATATTAAAATATGTAGCAAACATATAGTAAAAATAAAACTATTATTCCATGAACCCGCAGATATAACACAATGTGAAGAAAAAGTAAGCAAAAAGTATATAAAATTTTACAACATATACTAATCAACAGTCATGACAAAAAGCAGTTGCGCAGCCAGAAAAGGGCATAGCCCCTCAAAGCTCTAAAAGTTTTGAAAATGCCATTGCTATTTATATAAAATACTGCTAAGTGGTGTCATTGTAGATAGCCACCTGCCTTCCCCCCCCCCAAAAAAAAATCCTGGCTGTGCCACTGATAAAGTGTGTAAGACAAAGAAAAATGTATAAAATAAGGTATATAAAAAGTAAATAATTTTTAATAATCTAGCCTTTATTCCTTATCCTTATTGCTATTGCTGTTGCTAAATATATAAGAATATTTGGTTTCTTTTTCAACCTCAGCCTATTACTGGCTCTGCTTGCTGGTTCCCACTGTTGGCCAGCCACCTCTATTGTTGCAGTGACCAGTTGCACTGCAGCTTATCTTCTTGCTTCTTTTGCCCATTGCCTTTCTGCTGCGTGCTTCTCTTTTCTAGGTAAAGCTTAATGATAACTTTTGATAGGAAAGAGAATGTTGGGAAGTTTTGAAATTAAAATAAAGTACCCAAGTTAAATAGGGGAGAGAAACTGTCAGAGAGGGGAAAGAAACAGGTAGAGGGTTGAGAAACAAGAATCAGATAGGGGTTGATGGGTATATATAGATGGGTCATGGGTATATCTGACGCATTATCACATTGCACCTCGTTCTTGGCAGCTTCACTCTCTGAAGTTGTAACCTGCTGTTAGTATAAAGTGCAAACTTTGTGTTTGTTGTCCATACAGTCTGTTGCCTACATTCCCGAGATTATGCTATGGACTTCTGTATACCTGGATGGAAGCAACTTGAAAAATGACCAAAATCCTATACCTAAAACATAGTACAGAGAGATGGGTAAAATCCTCATGCTCAAATCCCATTAGTTCATAAGTGTAAATAGACAAAAATAGTTGGGTCCCCATGTGGTAAAGACTGTAAAATCCCCTTGAAACTATACTTATTTATTCTTTAAAATATACCTTATACCAGTACACACAGGCATGGTTCATTAGCAGTTTGCATAGCTTGGTTGTACCCACCCTACAGGAAAGACAACCATTCACAAAAGTGTATAGTAGAGCCCAGTTGATTTCTATAGACTTTCTAATTTCTAATTTCTATAGACTTGGGACTTCTATAGGTTGGGGTCGCATCCTTAGCTTTTTGCTTGTTAAAGCACATTGACATTGGTTGGTAAAACATTCAAACTGGATAGAAGCTTTCAGAGCCAAAATGTGTCACTTCATTGTCAAATTAGTTTTTGCCATCTAATTGTGTGAGCAACTGTCAGAGCCAAAATGAATCACTTCATTATCAATTTAGTTTGCCATCTAATTGTGTGAGCAACTGTCAGAGCCAAAATGAATCACTTCATTATCAATTTAGTTTGCCATCTAATTGTGTGAGCAACTGTCAGAGCCAAAATGAATCACTTCATTATCAAATAAGTTTTGCCATCTAATTGTGTGAGCAACTGCTCCAACCAATGCATGCCCAGTGCAAGACTCAATCGAACAGTTATGCCAGGCACTAAGCTATGTCTGACAGCGATGACCTTGTAATCCTGAGTCCGCCAACTGCCCGGAAAGGATTTCAAGGCCACCTGCTAATCAGCCCCGAGCGGGTCAAGAAGGAGCCAGCTGTGCAGATTGGCATGGTCAGGCCCTCCCTGTCTGCAGCAGCCACTAGCAATATTAATACTCAGCCAGGTCTGTCAGTTCCTCTACTAAACTCTCAGTCTGCCTCCAGGACTTTGAGCATTCCTAGTTCGCGTGTTCCTGTTACTTCCAGGTGAGGAATTTAGTTTAACTGGGGGTCACAGCATTCCAGGCCCACGGTGGGCTCATTAGAAGTACAATAAGTACTGTGTTATCCAAAGCCACCAACCCCCACTCCACCGCAGGCACCCCGCCATCGTATCGGCAGCAGCTGCAGGCGGCCCCAGGCTCAACCCGGCTCTGCAGACCCCCGGCCCAGGACTGTATTATCGCACTGTGAATCATCGAGAGCAGCAGCTCGACCCGCAGCCTCATCAGCAGCTCCAGCAGCAGCAGCAGCAAGCAGCCAAGAGCTCACTAATTCAATCCGGAATGCCTGGCCCTCCAACCGCTCAGCTTCCCGGCCAGCCGGCCAGTTCCTTCGTCATCAACAGCCAGTCTGGGGCGCCTCGTGTTGACCAGACCGCCCCTGTGCTGCTGGACTCCCGCCTGATCCTGTCTCACGTGTCCCCGCTGGAGAATCACGACTCGCACCAGCTGCTCAACCAGATCAAGTATCCGCACGAGCCCTCTGCCATTATCAAATGCATCGAGTGCTGCGACCAGTTCTACTTCCGGCACTGCTACCAGCATCACAGGTTTGCTCTTTGTCTGGGAGATTTGAGTATGGTGGATTGCTAACCTAGCCAATTTCAAATGAATTATAATCCAATGGATTGCTAGTCAGTCCGTCCATTTAATGCCCTTTAATCCCTTTCCCTCGTCGCCAGGGAGCGCCAGGTGGTGTCCATCACCTACAACTGCGAGATCTGCAACCGCAAGCTGGCCTTCTACAACAAGTGCGCCCTGTTCGCCCACGTCCGCACGCACAAGCTGGGCTCCGTTGACCCCAGCAAGCTGACCATCTGCAGCCTACCGCTGCCCAAGCTCAAGACCCTGAGCGAGGTCAGCCTGAAGCAGGGAGTGTCCCAGCTGGAGCAGGCGCACGCCAAGTACCAGGAGGCGTTGAAGGCTCTCAACGCCTGCCTGCCGCCGGGCAGTCAGCAGCATCAGCAGCAGCTGTTGCAGCAGGTCGGCCAGCTCGGCGCCAACTTGAACCTGACCGGCGCCGGAGCGTCCACTGCGGCCGCCTCAGCGTCCGCCACTACGGCTTCCGCCGCCACCTCCACGGCTGCCGCCACCGCCGGGCTTCCCGGGACGTCGTCAGGCAGCGCCGTGGTGCCGATCACCATCGACCTTGAAGAGGGCAGCGGCGCCGGTGGCGGCTCCGACTCCGCTGCCAACTCTGTTGCTGGAGATGTCGCTGCGACTGTCGCCACCGACATGAGCGCAGCTTCGACTGCCTCTGGGGCGGCCGGCCAAGAGGCCAAGGACTCCCGCCCGACTGCCGTTGTGGAGCCGGCTGTTCTCCAGGTTGGCGCGGGCTGAATGATATGGGGGAAAGCGTGGTGGCGGTTCCTCCCTCATCACTCATTCCCCACTGCTCCCCTGTCCCGCAGTCCCACCCTCATCACTTATTTCCCACTGCTCCCCTGTCCCACAGTCCCAACCAGATCACTCATTCCCCACTGCTCCCCTGTCCCACAGTCCCAACCAGATCACTCATTCCCCACTGCTCCCCTGTCCCACAGTCCCCACCAGATCACTCATTCCCCACTGCTCCCCTGTCCCGCAGTCGCTGGTCGTCTTCGGCCAAGGCGACGCCGCCCCGGCCGAAGCCGCGGCCTCCTCGGCTTCAACGATTCCTCGGCCGCGCCAGCAGCAAACCTGCGGAGTCTGCGGCGGCTCATTCGACAGTCTGGCCGTCCACCTGGGCGACAGCCTGAAGGAGTGCCCGCTGTGCAAGAAATTCGTGCCCGACAGCCGCTGCGCCCTCCGAGCCCACTTCCGGCTGCACTTGTCCGCCCCAGGCCCGTGTCCGGAGTGCGGCGAGGAGGTGGCCCCGGCCACCGCCACCCAGCTGGAGCGGGAGGTGGCCATGCGGGTTCACCTGAGGTCGCAGTGCTTGCACCTGCAGCGCTCCAAGGTGTTCATCTGCCTGAAATGCGAGTACCCGCCCAGGGCTTTCTCAGCTCTGAGGCAGCTGGCTGACCACATCATTCACAGTCACACTGAGAAGTTCTTCAAGTGTACCGTGTGCACCCTGGCCTTCAGGCACACCAACCAGCTGGCTGCCCACCTGGAGAAGGAGCACAACTCGCAGCTAACTGGTATGCGGCTTCTTCTTTAGCGGCCGTTCCCCAGTACTGCCCCACTGGATATGGTCCTATGAGCATGTCCCATTGACCCTATAGATATGTCCCCATTGATCCTTTAGATAAGATGTGTCCCCATTGATCCTTTAGATAAGATATGTCCCCATTGATCCTTTAGATAAAATATGTCCCCATTGATCCTTTAGATAAGATATGTCCCCATTGATCCTTTAGATAAGATATGTCCCCATTGATCCTTTAGATAAGATATGTCCCCATTGATCCTTTAGATAAGATATGTCCCCATTGATCCTTTAGATAAGATATGTCCCCATTGATCCTTTAGATAAGATATGCCCCCATTGATCCTTTAGATAAGATATGTCCCCATTGATCCTTTAGATAAGATATGTCCCCATTGATCCTTTAGATAAGATATGTCCCAATTGATCCTTTAGATAAGATATGTCCCCATTGATCCTTTAGATAAGATGTGTCCCCATTGATCTTCAGGTCCCTTGTTCTTGTCCTATGTACATCCCTCGGTCTTATGGACATGCCACCTCAGTCCTATGTACATGTCCCCTCGGTCCTATGGACATGCCACCTCGGTCCTATGGACATGCCACCTCGGTCCTATGGACATGTCCCTCTCGGTCCTATGGACATGTCCCTCTCGGTCCTATGGACATGTCCCCTTGGTCCTATGGACATGCCCCCTTGGTCCTATGGACATGCCCCCTTGGTCCTATGTACATGCCCCCTTGGTCCTATGGACATGCCGGTCATGCCCCCTTGGTCCTATGGACATGTCCCCTTGGTCCTATGGACATGCCCCCTTGGTCCTATGGACATGCCACACCAGCTGTCTCTATGCTAACCAGACAAAATGGTTCCAACTGCTGTCCGCAGGCAAGCCGGCCAAGATCTTCAAGTGCCCTATCTGCGACCTGATCTTCAACGACTCCAGCAACCTGGGCAAGCACCTGCTCACCCACCTGCCCCACCAGCTGTTCTGCAAGTCTGCCATGGCCTTTCGCTGCCTGGACAGTTGCCGCCAGATCTTCCTGGAGAAGAAGGGCCTCAAGCGTCACCTGAACACCTGCCGCAGCACGGTGGTCACCGACGCCAACCTGCCCTGTGTGCTCTGCGAAATCAACGTCAGCTTCTTCAACAACGTCGCCGAGCTGCGTTCGCACGAGGAGACCCACCTGAACCAAACCGCCGGCGGCTGGTGCCCCAACTGCGAGACCGAGGTGCCCGCCAACCTCCTGGACCACCTGCGCCAGGAGCAGAAGGCCAAGGACATCAAGGAGGGCCGCATCCAGGAGGAGCAGCAGAAGCAGGAGAAGCCGCAGAAGCAGCAACAGCAAGTGCAAGAGCCAAAGCAGCAGAAACCGGATGCAAAGCAGTCAGAGCAGCAGCAGCAGCAGCAGGTCAAGGTCACGTGCCACTGCGGTCGGGAAATGTCAGGCGCATCCGAGGTGGCCAAGTGAGTCTGGGAGTCTGAAATTTGAAATTCGAAATTTCTTCGTAAGCAAAGCTTTAAACTAATTAGGTGGCGAGGCATTGACCCACCATAAAGGAGTTATATTTTCTCCCGCCTTGTACCCATGCAATAACCGTAGCACATGATTGAAATTGAACACCCATCGCCAGGCACACCTCGGAGGCCGCCCATCCCATCGTGCCGGAGGCCCAGCTGGTGAATCCGCAGTCGGGCCCCAGCGTGCTGTACCGCTGCCGCGACTGCCCGACTCAGCTGCCCTGCACTGAGCTCACCGAGCACATCTTTGCTCAGCACCCCGGCCTGTGCTACCTGTGCAACTCAGCTCAGCGCAGCTCCGCCCACCTGCTGGCCTGCCTCCTGGCCGGTGCTCGCATGGAAGGCAGTCAGCTAGACGACGACGCCGGCGCCTCGTCCGAGGCAGCGTCGGCGGCGCAAAGCCGGCCGCCAGGTCGGGGTTCAAGCGGCCAGCCGAGCGGGAGCAGCAACAGCAGCGGGAGCAGCAGAAGCCGGAGCCGGCCAAGATTGCCCGCGTCTCCTCGTCGGCCGCCGCTGAAGAGTCGGCGTCTCCGCCAGCCTCGGCCTCGGCCGCCACCGCGACATCCAGCGGCCTGGCCTGCGGCGAGTGCGGCATGCGCTTCCTGACCAAGTCCGCGCTGCAGGTGCACCGGGTGGCCACCAGGCATGATTTGTAACTCCCTGATTGATTGATCGAATCGATGCACATGGACTAATCAATTGATACACTGTTGATCAATTGATACACTGACTATTTATCAATTGATACACTGACTATTGATAAATTGATTCACTGACTATTGATAAATTGATACACTGACTATTGATAAATTGATACACTGAATATTGATCAATTGATACACTGACTGTTGATAAATTGATACACTGACTATTGATAAATTGATACACTGACTATTGATCAGTTGATACACTGACTGTTGATAAATTGATACACTGACTATTGATCAATTGATACACTGACTATTGATCAATTGATACACTGACTATTGATAAATTGATACACTGACTATTGATCAGTTGATACACTGACTGTTGATAAATTGATACACTGACTGTTGATCAATTGATACACTGACTGTTGATCAATTGATACACTGACTATTGATCAATTGATACACTGACTGTTGATCAATTGATACACTGACTATTGATCAATTGATACACTGACTGTTGATCAATTGATACACTGACTATTTATCAATTGATACACTGACTGTTGATCAATTGATACACTGACTATTTATCAATTGATACACTGACTATTGATCAATTGATACACTGACTATTGATCAATTGATACACTGACTATTGATAAATTGATACACTGACTATTGATCAGTTGATACACTGACTGTTGATAAATTGATACACTGACTATTGATCAATTGATACACTGACTATTGATAAATTGATACACTGACTGTTGATAAATTGATACACTGACTATTGATCAATTGATACACTGACTATTGATAAATTGATACACTGACTATTGATCAGTTGATACACTGACTGTTGATAAATTGATACACTGACTGTTGATCAATTGATACACTGACTATTGATCAGTTGATACACTGACTGTTGATAAATTGATACACTGACTGTTGATCAATTGATACACTGACTGTTGATCAATTGATACACTGACTGTTGATCAATTGATACACTGACTATTGATAAATTGATACACTGACTATTGATCAGTTGATACACTGACTGTTGATCAATTGATACACTGACTGTTGATCAATTGATGCACTGACTGTTGATAAATTGATACACTGACTATTGATCAGTTGATACACTGACTGTTGATAAATTGATACACTGACTGTTGATCAATTGATACACTGACTGTTGATCAATTGATACACTGACTATTGATCAATTGATACACTGACTGTTGATCAATTGATACACTGACTATTGATCAATTGATACACTGACTGTTGATCAATTGATACACTGACTATTTATCAATTGATACACTGACTGTTGATCAATTGATACACTGACTATTTATCAATTGATACACTGACTATTGATCAATTGATACACTGACTATTGATCAATTGATACACTGACTATTGATAAATTGATACACTGACTATTGATCAGTTGATACACTGACTGTTGATAAATTGATACACTGACTATTGATCAATTGATACACTGACTATTGATAAATTGATACACTGACTGTTGATAAATTGATACACTGACTATTGATCAATTGATACACTGACTATTGATAAATTGATACACTGACTATTGATCAGTTGATACACTGACTGTTGATAAATTGATACACTGACTGTTGATCAATTGATACACTGACTATTGATCAGTTGATACACTGACTGTTGATAAATTGATACACTGACTGTTGATCAATTGATACACTGACTGTTGATCAATTGATACACTGACTGTTGATCAATTGATACACTGACTATTGATAAATTGATACACTGACTATTGATCAGTTGATACACTGACTGTTGATCAATTGATACACTGACTGTTGATCAATTGATGCACTGACTGTTGATCAATTGATACACTGACTGTTGATCAATTGATGCACTGGCTGTTGATCAATTGATACACTGGCTGTTGATCAATTGATACACTGGCTGTTGATCAATTGATACACTGACTGTTGATCAGTTGATACACTGACTGTTGATCAATTGATACACTGACTGTTGATCAGTTGATACACTGACTGTTGATCAATTGATACACTGACTATTGATAAATTGATACACTGACTATTGATCAGTTGATACACTGACTGTTGATCAATTGATACACTGACTGTTGATCAATTGATGCACTGACTGTTGATCAATTGATACACTGACTGTTGATCAATTGATGCACTGGCTAAGCTACTGGACGAACAATTCATAAATTTTTCAGTAACTATTGATAATTGATGGACTAATTGCTGTTTCATCTGATTTCAATTAAAAATTTAAATTCGCGAAATGTTCTCTCGCTTTTTCTGTTTTCCTTGCTGTTAAAAATCTTTCGCTTTTCACGCTGTCCTGTCTGTTGCTATGGCTTTATTTTGTTTTCTTTTGCATTCTCACTTCTAGCCCAGGATGCTGTGTGCTGCATCAAATTATTGTTTTTGTTATCTCCGTCTGTCAGCAGTGCTGTTTCCACCTGTTTAATTTTTTTCAATAGCCCCCCCCCCTCATTAAATCTGAATGCCAGCCGTTCTCCCGCATTATTGCCGTCTTTACATCACTATTCCCCCATATGCTACTATTAGTAATAACAAAAAATTAAACTTTTTTATTCCTTCTTTGTTCTGCTTTGAATTTTGATGATGTCTTGCTCCGCGCTTTGCGGTGACCCAAAACTCCTCGCATTGCTTGCTATTTGTATATAGAATTGGCGCAACTCTCTTCTTGTTAAGACGTTTCACATTTCCTTTCTGCACTTCAACTACTGGAATTGCAGCAGTAGTATGATTTGCGTGCACTGCACTAGATTTATTAGACTCACTGAATTTTTAACCGCTATTTCTCCAGTTTTCCACTCCACTTATGAAATGCCAAAAAAGCTTGGATCTTGCTGGCCTGACACTAACCATATTTATCGTTTGCTTGTGTGCGTCCTTGAACTCTGTTGCGCATCCCTCTGTTCCTTTGACACTAATTTTCTTTTACTGGCTGAAAGTTGAATAAACTGCGTTAATTTCCATCTCTGTGTTTTCAATTCCTAGCTGTCTGTTTGCTATTGTTGATAATGAGCTTGTGCTGGATTGCCTCCTTGTCTTGCACTTGTTTTTGGTCTCACAGGGCCCTCTCTTTGATCCTTCAGTGCCCCTCTATGATCCTTCAGTGCCCTCTTTGATCCTTCAGTGCCCCTCTTTGATCCTTCAGTGCCCCTCTTTGATCCTTCAGTGCCCCTCTTTGATTCTTCAGTGCCCCTCTGATCATTCAGGGCCCCTCTATGACCCTTCAGGGCCCCTATTTGATTCTTCAGTGCCCCTCTCTGATCCTTCAGGGCCCCTCTTTGATCCTTCAGTGCCCCTCTGATCCTTCAGGGCCCCTCTGTGACCCTTCACTGCCCCATTCTCTGTGACCCTTCACTGCCCCACTCTGTGACCCTTCACTGCCCCACTCTGTGACCCTTCACTGCCCCACTCTGTGACCCTTCACTGCCCCACTCGCTGCCTGGTCACTGAGCGATGTTTAAAAATGCAGCCCCTGGCAACACCGCTGGGCAATCTGGATTCCCCAATCCGTCCACGTCTGTCCGATTTAGCGGTTTTTTTAGGCCGGGTCGGCCATGTTTCCTCCATCTATAATCCGGCTTCCAGTTTCCCAATTTTTGCCCCATCATCAACAATCCGTCCGGCATTCGCGACAGCCGGTGCAGCTGGCGCCCCCCCCCCGGGCCAGGAGATCTCCATCGGGGGGGGGGAGCCAGCCGGGCAATTATCCCCCAGCTCGGGCTCGTGTTGTTTTTCTGCCGGTCCAGTTTTGCTTTGGTGTCGGTTTGTTAGCCTTGGGGGCCGGAGCTGCTGGGCGGGCCTGGCGCTCCATAAACTTGCGCCGTTTCCGTTTACCGGCCGGCTTCGCTTTCTCTCGGCTTGTTGCTTCTGTAGCGTCTGTTGCTTTTTGTTGCTTCTGTGCTGCTTCCGCGTGCCCATGGATTCATCAGCGGGGGAGGGCGGCAGTCTTGCCATTCGGCCATCCGCGTGATAAATTATGCGCGACATCGTTCTCTGCCAGCTGCGGTCGTCTTATTGGTATTGCGCGAGTTGTTGAAAAACCGGAAGCGCCGGATGCTGTGTGACATCCTTGTTGCATATCTGGTAAGGGAATGTGGCTGCAAGTCGCCGCCGTCCCTGGAGTTCACAGTAGCTGGAGACTTTTTCGTTTCTAAGAAACTGTCAGATTGGTCATTTTCACCTGTCCATCATACGTGTGCTCAAGTACTGACTCATTTAGAGCTTCAACGCCAGCTCCCGTGGCACAAAATGACTAAAAGTTCATGCCAGTGTAGTTTTTCCATGCCGCAGTTATTGCACGGCGTACCTGAATTCTGCGTACGGCTGTTCAGTCCAAATACTGGGGGGTCGCCACACACAGCCTCAATTACCCCAGCTAATGCTGGCACCCGTTTTACAGCTGGATGAACTGAAGCAATGGAGAGTTAAGTGGTCTTGCTCAAGGACACAAATTGTTCCAGTGGGATCGGGAATCGAACCCCCGACTTTCAAGTCCTGAGTCTGATGCTCTGACCACTAGGCTACAGCCCCCTCTCCAACATCCAAGTACATGATGGACTTATGAGATTGATCATTCTCAAGTAGGTCATTGGCATCGGCACGGTAGTGCAGTTTGGACTTCTCCACTTCTCGTTCATTGGTTTCATCAGCAACACAACCTGCAGGAGCTTCAGCACAACGAGCGGTACTTTTTTGAGTTTTTTTCTTTAAAAAATCTGCGACAAGTTTGTTAAAACGCTCGGGGACTGCATTCCACGCAACTGCGCTGATCGGAAGAGAAAGTACATCAGTGTTACCGGTGCCTGCATCCGTATTACAGTCTTTTCTATGCGAATTAACCGCCCTTGGATTGTCTTGAACTGTATGGGACAGAATTCTGCCCAAGCCAGAGACGCGCTGAAAGAAGCGCGTTAATACTTGAGCGGCTGGCACCGTTGCGGCACTGTAAAATGCAGAAGTCAAGTCATTCTGATCAATTTTGGAGACTAAATAAACTTGTCAACGCGACAACCATTGTTCTTTACCTGTTTGTCCGAGTCTGTCAGCTGATGATGGACAGGTAGCTGTTTACCTGTTTGTCCGTGTCTGTCAGCTGATGATGGACAGACAAGTAGCTGTTTACCTGTTCGTCCGTGTCTGTCAGCTGATGATGGACAGGTAGTTCTTTACCTGTTTGTCCGTGTCTGTCAGCTGATGATGAACAGGTAGTTGTTTACCTGTTTGTCCGTGTCTGTCAGCTGATGATGGACAGGTAGTTCTTTACCTGTTTGTCCGTGTCTGTCAGCTGATGATGGACAGGTAGTTGTTTACCTGTTTGTCCGTGTCTGTCAGCTGATGATGGACAGGTAGTTCTTTACCTGTTTGTCCGTGTCTGTCAGCTGATGATGGACAGGTAGTTGTTTACCTGTTTGTCCGTGTCTGTCAGCTGATGATGGACAGGTAGTTGTTTACCTGTTTGTCCGTGTCTGTCAGCTGATGATGGACAGGTAGTTGTTTACCTGTTTGTCCGTGTCTGTCAGCTGATGATGGACAGGTAGTTCTTTACCTGTTTGTCCGTGTCTGTCAGCTGATGATGGACAGACGGGTAGCTGTTTACCTGTTTGTCCGTGTCTGTCAGCTGATGATGGACAGACAGGTAGTTGTTTACCTGTTTGTCCGTGTCTGTCAGCTGATGATGGACAGGTAGCTGTTTACCTGTTTGTCCGAGTCTGTCAGCTGATGATGGACAGGTAGCTGTTTACCTGTTTGTCCGTGTCTGTCAGCTGATGATGGAATGGAGAGGTAGCTGTTTACCTGTTTGTCAGCTGGTGTCTCAACTCACGAAGAAGATCATACATGTAACGCCCGCCTGCTGACTTGAATGCGCGGGCGAGCACTGCACAGCTGTTTGAGAAGAGGCCTCTTGGCTGGGTTCAAGCCGAATCCAGTAAAAGACCTGCAAGACAATGTGACGCAATGAGACTCCTGGAACACGCGGCTCGGCTCCCATAGACCGGCCGGATTCTCCCCGGCAGTCCCAAGAGGCCGGCCACAATGGTAAATCATCGCGTCGCTCCGCCGGCAGCAAATCATGACTGTTTCATGAGGCAGGCGAGGCAGTAGGTGCGGGCGAAATTAAATAAATCACTGCGCCCCAGCTGCCCCACCCCGAGTTTCTTACAAGCTACTGGTCCCCCCAGACACAGATTTGTCTAAGCTTTCAGCTTCTGCGCCCCATCACTGAGAGCTCTCCGCTCTTCCAGCCGCTGCCCGGAGTCGCCACCGATGTCTCCAAGGGGACTCGGCGAGCCACAATTGGATTATGGGGGGCTTGTGAGAAGGGCTTGTAAATTGTAGCTCTTTGCCCAATTCAGCGGCTTGTGTGGCGGCGGCCTGGCCAGCGCCTTGGCCTGCCTCTGCCGCGGAATTGCCGAGCAAATTGGCGGGCATTGGCTCTCATTCAGCCAATAAGGCGGAATCAATACCCGGCCCGCCTGGCCCGCCTCTGATTGGCTGGGCCGCCTGCCTGCCCATCATCTGCGCAGCGTACATTCATAATGCGATTCCCTCGGCCTCGAGTCCCGCAATAACTCTGCGCGGACTCACCGCCGCCCTGCTACTGGGAGCCACAGGCCAAGGCAGGCAGACAGACAGACAGCCAAGGATGCCGCTGGGATATCCAGCTGGTGCTGTGAGATCTTTCAACGGCGGCTGGGCAACTCTGCTGCTCCTGATGGCCACGCTGCCAGCTGGTGAGTAATTTCACTTTGAGTCGATTCTCGCTGTTCAAGTAAATTCTCACATTTGTGTCCGCCACTTGCAGCCCTCAGCGTCTGGAAGGACAAAAACTGGAATGATCAGCTGGACGACTGGTGGCACTACAGGACTGGCATCATCGGGGGTGAGTCTTGCCCTATTAGGCCATTAGACTATTTCAACTGATAAGTCTCCTTCTATTAGGCAATTAGACTATTTCAACTGATAGCAGTCTTGCCCTATTAGGCAATTAGACTATTTCAACTGATAACAGTCTTGCCCTATTAGGCAATTAGACTATTTCAACTGATAGCAGTCTTGCCCTATTAGGCAATTAGACTATTTCAACTGATAGCAGTCTTGCCCTATTAGGCAATTAGACTATTTCAACTGATAGCAGTCTTGCCCTATTAGGCAATTAGACTATTTCAACTGATAGCAGTCTTGCCCTATTAGGCAATTAGACTATTTCAACTGATAGCAGTCTTGCCCTATTAGGCAATTAGACTATTTCAACTGATAACAGTATTGCCCTATTAGGCAATTAGACTATTTCAACTGATAAAAGTCTCCTTCTATTAGGCAATTAGACTATTTCAACTGATAGCAGTCTTGCCCTATTAGGCAATTAGACTATTTCAACTGATAACAGTATTGCCCTATTAGGCAATTAGACTAATACAACTGATAGCAGTATTGCCCTATTAGGTCATTAGAGCATTTAAACTCTCTTATTAGGCATTATTAGCCTCACATCCATAGTAACTGCTAGCTTTGCGAGTAAAAATGAAATTATGAAATTTGCACTCACTGGTTTCTGGAGCTGACAAGAGCACAAATGTACAAAACTGCTCACTCGCCCAGCTGCAGTGCCAATACGATCGATTCTGCAATCGAGGCCACCCGAGGTGCGAGTTCGGGGAGAAATTTGGGGGGGCACCCCAGGACACAAATATGGGAATAAAAACACTGAGATATCCTGAGCAGAGATTCCCAGCTCACCCATGACTGCCCGGTGCGGCCAGCATTCATCGCCAATAAGTATAATTTTCCCTGCTCATGCAGAATCCCCCACTTGTCCCAGCCATTGATTTGAGACCTGCTCAGATCTGCCTTGGCTCCGTCCGCGCCTCCTTCATCCCTTACAGCCTCTCGAACTCTCCCAGGCCGCCCCAGCTGGCCAGGAGGGTCAGTTATATAAGTTGAGGATCTGGGATTTCAAAGCTGACCAAATTTGAGGCGCCTCATCGCCTATCAGCCTCCGCGGCTCTAATTGAACTCGAATGGCCGCGGTCTTCGCGCCCTGAAATCTCATTCGGCACGAGTTCCCACTCGCCTCCTTGATCCGCTGCCAAGAGTCTCTCCGTCTACGAGTGGCTGCGGGACTGCGATTTTCATTTTTTCCGCGATTTAATTACGAGACTTTCGAATGGGGTTGCGGAGTTGCTGGGATCGCCGCCCGCGCATGCAGCCATAACTCTCTGCTGGAGATTTTTCTAATTTTCCCCAATTTCGATTCGGCAACTGTCAGCGTCTCTGGTTCGCTCTGGCACTCAAATCACTCAGTTCTAGTCACTCCGTTCTAGTCACTCCGTTCTAGTCACCGCCTTCTAGTCACTCCGTTCTAGTCACTCCGTTCTAGTCACCGCCTTCTAGTCACTCCGTTCTAGTCACTCCGTTCTAGTCACTCCGTTCTAGTCACTCCGTTCTAGTCACTCCGTTCTAGTCACTCCGTTCTAGTCACTCCGTTCTAGTCACTCCGTTCTAGTCACTCCGTTCTAGTCACTCCGTTCTAGTCACTCCGTTCTAGTCACTCCGTTCTAGTCACTCCGTTCTAGTCACTCCGTTCTAGTCACTCCGTTCTAGTCACTCCGTTCTAGTCACTCCGTTCTAGTCACTCCGTTCTAGTCACTCCGTTCTAGTCACTCCGTTCTAGTTACTCCACTCTAGTCACTCCACTCTAGTCACTCCCTTCTAGTCACTCCCTTCTTAGTCACTCCCTTTTAGTCACTCCCTTTTTAGTCACTCCCTTCTTAATCACTCCCTTCTAGTCACTCCCTTCTAGTCACTCCGTTCTAGTCCCTGCCATCTAGTCACCATATTTTTCGACACTTTGTTCTAATCGTTCCATTCTCGTTAACCTATTCTATTCACCCCCATTTCTGTTCCTCTTTTCTTGTCACTATTCGATTATGCTGTCACTCTACGACGCTGCAATCACTCTATCCTAGTCACTCCATTCTACTTACTCAACTCTAACCCTACTTTTCCGGTCACTATTCTCGTCACCCTACTCTAGTCACCCTACTCTAGTCACCCTACTCTAGTCACCCTACTCTAGTCACCCTACTCTAGTCACCCTACTCTAGTCACCCTACTCTAGTCACCCTACTCTAGTCACCCTACTCTAGTCACCCTACTCTAGTCACCCTACTCTAGTCACCCTACTCTAGTCACCCTACTCTAGTCACCCTACTCTAGTCACCCTACTCTAGTCACCCTACTCTAGTCACCCTACTCTAGTCACCCTACTCTAGTCTACTCTAGTCACTCTACTCTAGTCACCCTACTCTAGTCACTCTACTCTAAGTCACCCTACTCTCCGCAGGCCCGGAGCAGTGGGGCCGCAAGGCCTACATGACCTACAATCTGTGGCAGATCTGCCATCGAGGCAGGCACCAATCGCCCATAAACATATCGACTGCTAACCTGGTCTACGACTCGAACCTGGGACCTCTGACCCTGACCGGAGCTGATGAAGCGGTAAGGAGAATCGAAGCTTCGTTGGTTAGTTGATCAACTCACGAAGCACCCATTCCCATTGAACACTGTGGGTCAGCACGCATTCCCATTGAACACTGTGGGTCAGCACGCATTCCCATTGAACACTGTGGGTCAGCACCCATTCCCATTGAACACTGTGGGTCAGCACCCATTCCCATTGAACACTGTGGGTCAGCACGCATTCCCATTGAACACTGTGGGTCAGCACGCATTCCCATTGAACACTGTGGGTCAGCGCGCATTCCCATTGAACACTGTGGGTCAGCACGCATTCCCATTGAACACTGTGGGTCAGCACGCATTCCCATTGAACACTGTGGGTCAGCACGCATTCCCATTGAACACTGTGGGTCAGCACGCATTCCCATTGAACACTGTGGGTCAGCACGCATTCCCATTGAACACTGTGGGTCAGCACGCATTCCCATTGAACACTGTGGGTCAGCACGCATTCCCATTGAACTATAGGCAGAGAACAGACTCAAGAATGACATCAGCTAGCAAAGGGCTGATGTGCTCTATAAATATTCTTATTTGATCTTAGCGCTACAGAGAGACTCCAGTCAAAAGGGTATTGACTTTCCCAGCTTCAAGGTAACTCTGCAGCTCTGCCGCGCTACCTTGCTTTTGGAGTCTCTTTGACGCAAACAGCTTCTCC
Organism: Macrostomum lignano; assembly: GCA_002269645.1. NCBI lineage: Eukaryota > Metazoa > Platyhelminthes > Macrostomidae > Macrostomum > Macrostomum lignano. The sequence goes on from NIVC01001389.1 coordinate 61,827, forward strand.
ATTTTCCTCGTCGAAGGCGTGGCGTGGCTCTCTGCTCAAATCGATGAAGCCTTCTCTGACTCCATCAGCGATCAGCGATGGGCGGAACCACCCGGAAGCTGAGCTCCAAGTGCTCCGATAACGACTCTGGGGGAAGATGCCGCTGCTCGCCCACACCCAGCCTCCGCAGCCTCTGTTTTACAATTCTCCATCATCTACCCAGATTCCTGCCCAGTCAAGGACCCGCGGCCCTTGTCAGCACTGATTGGGGAGGGGGGATGAGGCTGCCAGACTCCTCCCAGATCGAGTCCGGGCAATTTTAGAGGCGAAAACTCGTGGCGGCTTTAACGAAATTTGAGTTGCGGCCCGACTTATTCATTCTCCCGCCTCTAATGATTTGAGACGAGCCAGCCCAGTTGATGAAGCTGCTGCTGAGAGGCTGGGGGAGGCTGCGCAGAGCTGATGGGGCAGCTCTAGCAAGGCCGCACTTGGCACACTGAGGAGCAATGATTGACACATTCGCTGATGATCCGTGAAATGTGGATCCGGGAGTTGTGAAGTCCTCAACTGTTGCAATGAGTTTGGCGTATCATTTGGAATGGCTTTGGACAGTGGCCAGCCCATTAGAGAGGTGTGCGCACGAGAATGAGGGGGGGGGGGCTGCACGCTTGACAGGCGTGAGATTGGAGGGTGGGAAGTCAGGAAATGCAACCGGGATGATGACAAAACGATGCTGGGATAGAGGATAAATTGGGAAAAGAGGAGAAGAAGAGGAGAGAGGAGATCGGAGACTAGATACAGTAAAGGAGAGAGGAGAGAGATGCGAGATATAGGAGAGGGAAGATGGGAGATAGGAGAGAGGAGAGGTGAGGGAGGAGAGGGGAGAGAGGATGGAAAGAAAGGAGAAGGAGAGAGTGGAAAGAAGAGAGGGGAGAGAGTGGGGAGAGAGAAGGGAGAGAGGAGAAGGGAGAGAGGAGAAGGGAGAGAGGAGAAGGGAGAGAGGAGAAGGGAGAGAGGAGAAGGAAGAGAGGAGAAGGGAGAGAGGAGAAGGAAGAGAGGAGAAGGGAGAGAGGAGAAGGGAGAGAGGAGAAGGAAGAGAGGAGAAGGGAGAGAGGAGAAGGGAGAGAGGAGAAGGGAGAGAGGAGAAGGGAGAGAGGAGAAGGGAGAGAGGAGAAGGGAGAGAGGAGAAGGGAGAGAGGAGAAGGGAGAGAGGAGAAGGGAGAGAGGAGAAGGGAGAGAGGAGAAGGGAGAGAGGAGAAGGAAGAGAGGAGAAGGGAGAGAGGAGAAGGGAGAGAGGAGAAGGGAGAGAGGAGAAGGGAGAGAGGAGAAGGAAGAGAGGAGAAGGGAGAGAGGAGAAGGAAGAGAGGAGAAGGGAGAGAGGAGAAGGGAGAGAGGAGAAGGAAGAGAGGAGAAGGGAGAGAGGAGAAGGGAGAGAGGAGAAGGGAGAGAGGAGAAGGGAGAGGGGAGAAGGGAGAGTGGAGAGGAGGGACTAGAGAATCTAATGCAGCTGTGAGTTAAAATGACGCGCACGCGCTGCACGAGTTTGCCGGGCCCAAAGCTGCCCCATTCCGGAGTCCTGCATGGTCGGCCCTCCCGGATCCGCAGATTTCCCTGTCGGTCCGCAACACGGGCCACGACATCGAGATCCGGCTGGGGTCGGAGCGGCTGGTGCTGTCGCAGGGCCCGCTCTCCTACTCCTACACCATCTTCGGCGCGTTGATCAAGTTTGGTTCCAGATCGGACCGCGGCTCCGACCACTGGATTGACTCCAGGGCCTTTCCCGGCGAGGTGGGACAGACATTTCTGCTGCTGACTCATTTCTGCTCCTGACTCATTTCTGCTTCTGACTCATTTCTGCTCCTGACTCATTTCTACTTCTGACTCATTTCTGCTCCTGACTCATTTCTGCTTCTGAATAATTTCTGCTCCTGACTCATTTCTACTTCTGAATAATTTCTGCTCATGACTCATTTCTGCTTCTGAATAATTTCTGCTCCTGACTCATTTCTGCTCCTGACTCATTTCTGCTCCTAACTCATTTCTGCTTCTGACTCATTTCTGCTTCTGAATAATTTCTGCTTCTGACTCATTTCTGCTTCTGAATAATTTCTGCTTCTGACTCATTTCTGCTTCTGAATAATTTCTGCTCCTGACTCATTTCTGCTTCTGACTCATTTCTGCTCCTGACTCATTTCTGCTTCTGACTCATTTCTGCTTCTGAATAATTTCTGCTTCTGACTCATTTCTGCTTCTGAATAATTTCTGCTCCTGACTCATTTCTGCTCCTGACTCATTTCTGCTCCTGACTCATTTCTGCTCCTAACTCATTTCTGCTTCTGACTCATTTCTGCTTCTGAATAATTTCTGCTCCTGACTCATTTCTGCTCCTGACTCATTTCTGCTCCTGACCTTATCTGTTAAAAATCTAGCTGACCCACACTTTGACCCACCGCAGCTCCAGTTCTACGGCTACAACTCGGACCTGTATGAGAACTACACGATGGCGCTGAACTCGGCGCACGGAATCGTCGCTCTGTCAGCCTTCATGCAGGTGAGTCAGTTGCTGAGCCTGTACTGCCGCGGCCTCCAGATTCCCGGCTCTTTGCGCTATAACTCGTTTTCCAACTCTCCCACACAGTTCGGTGACGTCACCACCGTGGACATGACGGCCATCCTGACGGCTACCAAGCGAACTGTGCTCAAGGGTGAGCGATCATTCGCTGATCATTTTAATAACCCCCTCTGACCAACCACTCTCATGACCCTCTGACCGGCCACTCTTATGACCCTCTGACCGGCCACTCTTATGACCCTCTGACCGGCCACTCTTATGACCCTCTGACCGGCCACTCTTATGACCCTCTGACCGGCCACTCTTATGACCCTCTGACCGGCCACTCTTATGACCCTCTGACCGGCCACTCTCATGACCCTCTGACCGGCCACTCTTATGACCCTCTGACCGGCCACTCTTATGACCCTCTGACCGGCCACTCTCATGACCCTCTGACCAACCACTCTCATGACCCTCTGACCGGCCACTCTTATGACCCTCTGACCGGCCACTCTTATGACCCTCTGACCGGCCACTCTTATGACCCTCTGACCGGCCACTCTTATGACCCTCTGACCGGCCACTCTTATGACCCTCTGACCGGCCACTCTCATGACCCTCTGACCGGCCAATCTTATGACCCTCTGACCGGCCACTCTTATGACCCTCTGACCGGCCACTCTCATGACCCTCTGACCGGCCACTCTTATGACCCTCTCACCGGCCACTCTCATGACCCTCTGACCGGCCACTCTTATGACCATTCTCAAGCCTCCCCGATGACCACTCTCAAGCCTCCCCGGTGACCATTCTCAAGCCTCCCTGGTGATCATTCTCAGGCCTCCCCGGTGACCATTCTCAAGCCTCCCTGGTGATCATTCTCAAGCCTCCCCGGTGATCATTCTCAGACCTCCCCGGTGACCATTCTCAAGCCTCCTCTCCTGGTCATTGGAAAATGTCGTCGCCAAGAATTCCCAGCCCCTCTTCACCTCCGCTCTTTGCAGACCAGCGCACGGAAATCCACGGCATCAAAGTCCGCAGTCTGCTGCCTGAGACCTCCGAGTACATCACCTACGAGGGCTCGCTGCCCTTCCCTGGCTGTCACGAGTCCGTCACGTGGATCATCCTCAACCTGCCTGTCACAGTGCGTACGGAAGAGGTACGCAGCTGGGGCCACGGGGCTTGGGCAAGTTTTTCCAGGCGGAGGTGGGCGAGTTGGGACATTCCACCGATCGAGCCCGGCTGAAGCCCTTCGGTTCGAAAATCCCAGCTGGTTGTCTGGGGTTTGGAGAGATGCCGCAGCTCCGCAGCTGGTTGGAACACCTGGCCAGTCACCTGGCATCCCCCAAACTTTTCAATTGGCAAATTTCGATTGCCTTGGCCAGGAGAAGCGTGGCGTGATGTCGGGTCGAGGCGCCCCTCCTTGCCGCGCGTGTTTCCTGACTGCATTCTTCAAGTTTTCTTTGCCGAGGGATGCTGCCGCAGGAGAAATGGTTCGAGACTCCCGTTTTCTAAGAACTACGAGTAAAAAAGTACATTTGCGCGAGATTGTCATAATAAAGCAGTGACAGTTTAATCAGGATCAGGTGGAGCAAGTCGGGCAATCTACTTTGAGTAGTCTGAATCGCGCCGACGATTTGCACCCTGCTCAGGTATGTGAGCACTGGTGAAGCCACCCATATATTCCCCAACCCTGTCCCGCAGCTGAGCATCCTGCGCTCCCTGCGCATCTCCAGCGTGCAGACCTCGGCTTACATGGCCGACAATTTCCGGCCAACCCAACTGCTGCACCAGAGAACAGTCAGGACCAACATCCGGCTGAGGAACCGGCTCAAGGATGAGGTGAAGCCTATCCGCCAGAGATTGAGGAACAATAACTGTCCATTAGTGCTTATGCAGGTCTCAAGTGAGACTGAAGTAGAACTTGAGTAAAGCACTTCAGTGGGACTCAAGTAGGACTCGAGTAAGGCACTCCAATTAAGACTCAAGGATGACTCAAATAAAACACTCCAATTAGACTCAAGCCAGACTCAAGTAAAACACTCCCAGTTAGACTCAAGTAGAACTCGAATAAGACACTCCAATTAGACTCAAGTATGACTCAAGTAGAACTCGAATAAGACACTCCAATTAGACTCAAGTATGACTCAAGTAAAACACTCCTAGTTAGACTCAAGTAGAACTCGAATAAGACACTCCAGACAGACTCCAATCAGGCTGAAGTGAGACTCAAATTCTGCAATGAATTCAAAGTTCCAGTGTCATCACATCACTAATTTCGAATTTCCAGGTTGACACTTGCCGTTTCGTCACTCAACACTACTTTCTGGGTGAGTAGTATGAGGGGGTTTTAACTTTGATTTACTGACAAATGAATTCTGCTTGTGTACAATAAATTAGATCTAATGATTCCGATTGCAGCCCAGGTGCCAAAGTCTTGAAAGCGTCCGCTCTCAAGAAGTTCGCAGCTTGAAGAAAATCTGCTCCGGGCTGTCAGACCTTCATCAACTGACTAAAACTTTCCTAGAATACTAGCTAAAGTTTGTCTCTGCAACATCCTATGCGCACAAATACACTGCAGTAGCAATGCATCTCATCAGGTCACCTGGCTCGAAGCAATCTGAGCAAATGAAAACAGAATTCACCTTTTGTTGTAAATGCTTTAATAAAGAACTCAAAAAACGGGATGATCAGGTTTACTCAAAGAGTAAACTGGTTCACCGGATGCCTTTGCATCATCAGAATAAAAGTTCAAGCAAACTCAAGTGTATCACAGTAAAGATCTAGCAAAGTTCTCAAAGATTTTTTACGGAGCTCAGTAGAATTTGTGTAAAATTTGGCAGGTGTGGTGCATTGCTAAAAATTGCAAAAGGTTTTTTAAGAAAGGACACTGAGTAAAAAAAGCTACAAGTTACTGAATAAAAATAGTGCACTATTTTGGCCTTCGATTTTAAACAAAGTCACATTCAAGACCATTTCAACTGTAAAACTTTGGACACGAGTCTGTTCTGAAAGACCTCACTTAGGTCAGGTGACGAAGGCCTTGACTGTCGCGAGGATGCCGGTGCCGCACGTCGGGCAGCGGCTGCGGTCGGCGATGCAGGCGGAGCAGGTGCGGAAGTGGGTGCAGGGCAGCAGCACCCGGTCTCTGCAGCGCCGCGAGCACAGCACGCACCGATCGCTTGCAGGATCGACCCCGTTGACCTCGCCGTTCGAGCTCGGAGGTGCTCCTGGGGTCGACCTGACGGTGGCGACTTGCTGGACGGTCGCCGGAGCAGCTGCTGGAGCGGCGGGAGCGGCGGCTGTCGCTGTTGCTGCCGAGGCTCCAGCCGGCGCCACCTCCGAAGGCGTCACGAGCCGCAGCAGACTGTCGACGCTGAAGTGGCCGATGACGCGGGCGGAGGCGCCGAACCGGGACTCGCAGTCGTGCAGACAGTCGATGAAGCCGCCCGGCTTGTCGGGAAGCTGGCCGCCGTTGAGCATGAAGTGTCTCGTGGCCGCGAAGACGAGGCTGCCGCGGCTGAACCCGAACGACTCCGCGCTGGCGATGACGCGGCCGAGGCGGTCGAGCTCGCGGGAGAGCCGCTGCAGCGCCCGCCGGCTCCGGTCGGAGCTCGCCGACACCAGGCGAGTCGCATCCGCGCCGCCGACGGCTCCCAACGCGACGTCAAGCCGGCCGACGCTGCAGTCGGGACTCGCCGCCGCGTGAGCCGCCTCGGGCGACGCCGCGTCCGCGGGACCTCCGCGCTGCAGTGGAAGCAGCGGAGGCCGCCGCCGCCGTCCGCCGAGAGGCCGGCCGCTGCTGCCGCCTCCGCAGCCTCGGGTCGCCTTCCAGCTCGGAGGTTCTGCGCGAGGCGCAGGTCGAACAGAGTCTCGGCGGGCCGTCGCGATGCCGTCACGATCAGCAGGAGGGCGCCTGAAATTCAAGATGAAATGCAAGCAATAAGCAATAAAAAATCGGGTGATTGAATTTTATGGTCGGAGCGTGCAGCGTTGCCATGGTTCTGACAAAGCTTGTCATTGTTGTTGCCAGACACACCCGCTAATCATGTAATGAGCCAAGTCCCATGCAGGCCTAGTTATTTTTGCACTGCAAAATGCATCATTTAAATACGAGCGTACTCTCCTTGGTGGTTATTTTTTCGAGTTCTAAAAACTGAAAATGAAACTACGAGCGTACGAGCTTGCAAAACGGTGCAGAGTTTCAGATTTCTTATGCAGTGGACAATCATTTTTCAAAGAAGTGCAACTGAAATTTTTTAATTGCGTTCACTGCGTTTTTAGCGACTACGCTCGTAATATCGGTCTGTAGCTTGAAAAAATGCAGCGCGGCAGCTGAGAAACTGCATGTTAAAGAAGAATTATGCAGAGACAAAAAGTCAGATTAGGGCAACACACACACAGTCACAACAATGAGTGACAGTTCTCAGTTACCAATTACGTAAACGAGAGCTCCTGCAGCGCTCTGACTCGCCTGTTGAAGCTGCAGAATGCCGTCAGCCAGTCGATGAGACCTCGCATCGCCGAATACCGGCTGGAGCTGGTCCGATATGGCGGCCGCTGTCGACATGGACTGGGAGAGCTCTGAAAATAGGCGTGTGCCGCGTTGGGTGAATATCTAATGCTAGCTGAGCTATAAATAGTCGTAAAATAAATGTACACACGTGGGCGTGCTAGACTGTACAGAATTGTTCAAAAGTAAAGTGGGTGGAAGAACATTGCTATAAAAAGCAGTATACTTAAAGACAGCTGAGGGCAGTATTTGCACACATGTACTCGCATGTTCATTAGAATGACACGGAAATTAGAATACTGAATGACAGATGTTGTTGTCATTGACTCAGCACGTTGACTCAGTCTATTATTTTTCAAACCCTTTATTACTGTTTATTGCATTCCTCAGTCGTTCAGTGCGTATTAGTGGGCGTATTCCTCAGTCGTTCAGTGCGCATTAGTGGGCGTATTCCTCAGTCGTTCAGTGCGCATTAGTGGGCGTATTCCTCAGTCGTTCAGTGCGCATTAGTGGGCGTATTCCTCAGTGCGCATTAGTGGGCGTATTCCTCAGTCGTTCAGTGCGCATTAGTGGGCGCATTCCTCAGTCGTTCAGTGCGCATTAGTGGGCGTATTCCTCAGTGCGCATTAGTGGGCGTATTCCTCAGTCGTTCAGTGCGCATTAGTGGGCGTATTCCTCAGTCGTTCAGTGCGCATTAGTGGGCGTATTCCTCAGTGCGCATTAGTGGGCGTATTCCTCAGTCGTTCAGTGCGCATTAGTGGGCGCATTCCTCAGTCGTTCAGTGCGCATTAGTGGGCGTACGGAAATTACCATAGTTGTCAGTTCACCTATACTAAACCTCACTTCTTACATATATACTCAGCAACATTGAAAGTCGCTACTCCATGCGCCAGTGAGCAGTTTCTCTCGGACTATTTTGAAATAAAAGATACGAGAAAACTGAGAGGGTTAGCTTAAATCCGTAAAAACCTCGCACACCGCTCCCCCCACTGTAATCCTCCAGACCTCAACCCGTCTGCCACGTGGCGTAGCTTAAGTTGCGTCCCTCGCAAGATTGAGAGACTTTACCTGCATTCTCAAAAGTGGCGACCACAGACGGAATCTTGCGTGATAGGGACTTTTCGATATTGCTGAGCATGGTAAAAAGCTCGCTTTTAAGCCAACCAGTTGACTAGAAAATTTTTAAAGTTTGCATCATGTTTGATAATATGATATTATCTCAAATATAATATTATAATATAGTATAATATAATATAATATTATTATATCAAATTATAATAATATAATATTATCAAACCATATCCTAGTTTTTGCCAGTAATGTGGGACATCTTTCGAGCCTTGCTTGTCTTGTTATGGCCGAAGATTTAGTGACAACTTAAATCCATTTGCTGAAATGCTGACCCAAAACAGCGATAAACTAACAAATTAGCTAATTTTAAATCGTAGTTAGTTTTCTATTGTTTGGCTGATTTAGATAGATTTTTGCTTACTTCGGCTAGGTACGAGTATATGGACAAGTAATTCAGCCATGGAGTCAAAGCGCTCGTATGTGCGTAGTTCACACTTACAATAGAAGTTCTGCTTCGTTCAAGCACTTTCTTAGGGATCTTGAGTAAGTTGCAGTCTTAGGTCACTCCAAACTCTGCTTCGCTTTCAAGTAGCTCGATTTTATTAGAAACTTGATCCAATTGTATGCTTATAAATAAAGGCATATGTGCAGCATTTAAGCCTGTCAACTTCGGCTTGCTAAACATTTGAATTGATAAACAACGAGCTTCAGTCTGTGAATCAGCTGCAGTCTTCAAGGTTGAGGAAGGTTGGTCTTGCCGCTTATATGCAGCCTTTACTGGTTGGTAGTCGATGCAAAGAGAATAAATCTTCAAAATGGGATGCAATTGTCACAGTTGTTGCATAGCGTTGAGTGACGCATGATGCAATTCAAGAAAAAATGATGAAACGCATGATTTTACGCAACTTCATTGCAAATTACATACTGGCATGTCTACTACTGGCAGTAGCCGAAAAGAACTTTATTGTCCACTGTTCTATTTTTAGGCAGAATCGTCACTATAATATCTGCTCGTCCATCCCATGCGCACTCCCGGCGCTTCCATTTTGCTCTGCTCCACAAGCTGCCCACAGCTGACTGTGCACTGCAGTCCTGACCCGAGCCCGCCTTTTGTACCTTTGCACAGGCGGGCTGACAGGATTTGGTAGAGCCGTGCAATGCACAGGGTTAGACAGGACAGGCTGAAGTACTTTCTGAGGCCGGGGTGGCTGCCGCCTGCTGCTTGACTGCCCAACAGAAGCGGATTTATCAGCGCTGCGGCCAGTTGCGAAAAGCAAAAGCTCAGATTATTTCACTAGAAGACTAGAAGTTCCTTCTTAGCGACACCTGAGCAGCAACAATGCACCGCTCTCTGGCAGCCGTCCTGCTGATCTGCTTGGCTGCCGCGGCCAGCTCGTCTGCTGAGGATTTGAAATGGGTGCCCATCATGCCGAGCCGGCCGCTGCTGCCGGAGCCCGGATCACCGGATGCGGCCAAGCACTGGGTGGTGCTGGTGGCCGGCAGCAACACCTGGTCCAATTATCGGCATCAGGTGAGAGGCTGGTCGGCTTTCGAAATAACTGGGGAGGGGATACAGAAACAGAATCAAGGGTGAAGGGGCAGTGCTGACCCTGGTGCTGGCGCCCCTGGTGCTGGCGCCCCTGGTGCTGGCGCCCCTGGTGCTGGCGCCCCTGGTGCTGGCGCCCCTGGTGCTGGCGCCCCTGGTGCTGGCGCCCCTGGTGCTGGCGCCCCTGGTGCTGGCGCCCCTGGTGCTGGCGCCCCTGGTGCTGGCGCCCCTGGTGCTGGCGCCCCTGGTGCTGGCGCCCCTGGTGCTGGCGCCCCTGGTGCTGGCGCCCCTGGTGCTGGCGCCCTGGTGCTGGCGCCCCTGGTGCTGGCGCCCCTGGTGCTGGCGCCCCTGGTGCTAGAAAAGCGTGGCCACGCCCCTGGCTGCAATACTAATTCAAATTATCATGATTTATCTGAGCACCGTTGTTTCTCTCGAAAATGTTGCTCTGCTGTTCACAGGAACCGGAAGAGCCATGTCGTTTTTCCTATAAACAGTTCTGACTGCTAGTCGCAAGTCCAATTAGAAATAAGACGATTTTTTACTCCTTGGTGGAAATGGCATGGTTGAAATAAAATCAATAAAACCTTTATCAGAATGCAGATTTCCCCTATCCTCTCCAATGGCCACTTCCTTTTCCCCTCCCTTTCCGGCCTCCCTCTCCGAACTTCCCCTGTTCATCTCATCCCCCTTTTACCCCTATCCCTAAACTCCTTTTCAACCAACCGCAGGCTGACGTGTGTCACGCCTACCAGATCGTGAAGAAGCACGGAGTTCCTGAAAATCAGATCATCACCATGATGTATGACGACATTGCGCACAATGTTGAGTAAGTGCTCATATTTTAAACCTCCGACCAATGCACCCTAATCAAATTAACTTTGCTGCTTTAAGACATGCACAACGAAATTTCAATCAGGAACCCCACCAAGGGAATCGTGATCAACAAACCGGGCGGTTCCGATGTTTACGGAGGCGTCAAGATTGACTACAAAGGAAAGGTGAGAACTCGCGCATGTCTTCAAAAAGTCCACAATGACTGCACCTGATCTGACCGCTTAGGTGTCAACGAGTCGCCCCAAACCATCCTTGCAGAAAGTGACTCCAGAGAACTTTCTGAACGTGCTGCAGGGCAAAGGCAGCGGCAAGGTGCTGAAGAGCGGACCGGACGACATCGTGTTCATCAACTTTGTTGATCACGGGGCCCCTGGTCTCATCGCCTTCCCGCACGGCGTGGTTCGTAACAGATCAGAGAATCGATGCTTTACTTGTTTTTGTCGCTGTTGCATCTTGTCTCACGATCCCACAACTTTTTCAGCTGAAAGCGAAGCCGCTGATCGACGCTCTGCAGTACATGCACCAGAACAAGATGTACAAGAAGCTCGTCTTCTACCTTGAGGCCTGCGAGTCCGGCTCCATGTTTGAAAAACTACTGCCGCCCGGCATCAGTAGTACGTGCATGCGTGTGCTTTGTTTTTTAAAGATTGGGTTGACAAGGAATGTCCATGAGTCTAAAGGAGTTACGTGTGTAGGAAATCTCTTGTCGCTTAAATTGGTGCGTACCATCTAGAGGCCAGCCCATGAGGCTGCATGACTATATGCTGCGAATGAATGAATGACCGAAAGACCGAAATACCACGGAAGAAGGTAGCTTGGACGGACCATGACGCGACTATGGAATCCCGTGAATACGTCACAAATGAAAAAAACCAACCTTTATTAAGGCCTGCAGCCGCCAATACTGAAACAGTCGCTAAGTCACTATTGCACCACACGCTTTAACATGCTCAGTTTTTGAGCCAGGAGTGTGTAGCTTCTTAACAAGCTCGCTTAACATTGATCCAGGAGTGCGTAGCTTCTTTACAAGCTCGCTTAACATTGATCCAGGAGTGCGTAGCTTCTTAACAAGCTCGCTTAACATTGATCCAGGAGTGCGTAGCTTCTTAACAAGCTCGCTTAACATTGATCCAGGAGTGCGTAGCTTCTTAACAAGCTCGCTTAACATTGATCCAGGAGTGCGTAGCTTCTTAACAAGCTCGCTTAACATTGATCCAGGAGTGCGTAGCTTCTTAACAAGCTCGCTTAACATTGATCCAGGAGTGCGTAGCTTCTTAACAAGCTCGCTTAACATTGATCCAGGAGTGCGTAGCTTCTTAACAAGCTCGCTTAACATTGATCCAGGAGTGCGTAGCTTCTTAACAAGCTCGCTTAACATTGATCCAGGAATGTGTAGCTTCTTAACATGCTCAGCAATGGATCCCTTAAAAATCTCGCTTAGCATTGATCCAGGAGTTTCTACTCCGCCAAACCATCTCTCCCATCATCCCACCGCAGTCTACGCCACCACAGCAGCCAACCCGGACGAATCCAGCTACGCCTGCTACTATGACAAGAAACGAGAAACTTACCTGGGCGACGTCTACAGCGTCAACTGGATGGAGGACACCGACGCCAACGACATCAATCAGGAGTCGCTGGATCTGCAGTTTGCCGTGGTGAAATCGAAGACCAACACTAGTCACGTGATGAAGTACGGGGACACGGTGAGCAACCAAATCTGAGGTTTTCGAAGAGTTCGAAGCTTGATCCAGCTATACTAACTCCGAGCCATTCTCATCACACTTTTCCGATTCTAGTCCCTCGGCAGCGATAAGGTCGGAGAATTCCAGGGCAGCCTGGCTGGCGTCCGGGCTGTCCAATCTGAGACTTCACCGGTGAGCGCACTGGCCGGTCGAACCTGCTTTTAAATTTAATTGTGACGGTTCCATTTGCAGAATACGAGCGTAAAAATTTCTTTTGTCCAGGGGCATCGCCATGGATTTTATGGTGCGGGGGGACAAAACCAAGAGTTCTACATGCACAGGACTAAATTCCTACATGTAAATTATTTTGAGAATCGGCGTTGTTAAGCACTCATTATGGCGCCACAGGCACTCATTTTGACGCCCTGAAGCAAAATTATTGATTTCCACAACGGCTCACAAGGTCGGGTGGGGGGACAAATGATTGGCGTGTCTTGGCCCCCATAGCTTTTACTGGGGCGGGGGGGGTGTCCCCCGTCCCCCCCCCCCCCCCCCGGTGGCGACGCCCTGTTCTTGTCCATGTCTGAGTACCTGCCGCACTGCAAATCTCCTCCCCGACAGAACAGCGACGCCGTATCTCAGCGAGACGTGAAGCTGACGGTGCTGCAGAAGCGGCTGGCCAGCGCCAAGACCGAACAGGATCGCGTCATCCTCAGCTTCCTCATTCGGGAGCTTGAGACTGTGAGTTTGGAGAATGTATAAAAATACTAATTTTGTAACGTCAAATTTCCTTAGGCGTCAATGCGACTTTCGTTGATTCGAACAATTCAGAAAAACGCCAAGATCGCTCAAGTGTTCGATGACATCGTGAGAAAGTCGCTGACGGATCCCAGGCTGGCGCGCTATTTGAGGATGATCCGCTTCAGGCTGAACAACTTCGACTGCCACCACAGCGTGGTTGACGAGATTAACGAACGATGCTTCAATCTTGGACAGGTAAGAACGGTATTTCATGTTAGGGACATCTAATGGCTCTGGATTCGACTTTTGATTCCTTTAAGTCGATGAGGGCCAATGATCCCAAAGACACAGAGTAGGTACAACACCCGAAAGACGAGTGTTTGCAACCTGGAGTACTGAGGTTTGCAACCTGGAGTAATGAGGCTTGCAACCTGGAGTACTGAGGCTTGCAACCTGGAGTAATTAGGAGTACTGAGGTTTGCAACCTGGAGTACTGAGGTTTGCAACCTGGAGTAATTAGGAGTACTGAGGTTTGCAACCTGGAGTACTGAGGTTTGCAACCTGGAGTACTGATGCTTGCAACCTGGAGTACTGAGTACCACCTGCTTCGATCCTCGCTGAGCATGCAACAGCACCTGAAAACCCTTAGATCGAATAGCTGCCCAAACCCGAATGAACCCTTCTGTTTCAGACCGAGGAGGCGCTGCGCCACGTCTACAAGGTGGTCAACCTGTGCGAGTCCCGCGTGCCAACCGACAGAATTGTGGCCGCGGTGCGCGAGATCTGCGGCGATAATTTCCGGCTATGATGGAGAACAATCGGCCTCTCCAGTGACGATTAACAATTCGAAATAATCATTTCTGATGATAATTCTTCGGCTCGAATATCCAGATCAAGCAACCGATGCATGCATCTTCACGGCTCATATACAATACATGTAGCTATTCATGATGCTGTATGTGCATTGATTGATTCCCTGCAATCCTGTTTTTCCCGCTCCACAAGTTGAAAGAGGTAAAATTTGTAGACAATTTATGGAAATCTTCTCGCTCACTCTTTTCATTCGATGTCTTTGTTATTTTTTCTGCCAAATCGATTGCTTTCTATTTTTGATTGCTGCATGTGGGTTTCCTTTGGTGTTAATTACGAGTAATAAACTCGCAGCCACAAAGGCCAAAAAGCTACGGCTTTCGATTTGATTTTTTATGCTTAAAACTTTCTCTCGTGGTCCAAGGACAGACATTTTTCTAACTTGCTTTCGAATTCAATGGGAAAGTGAGTCACCTGAGGCAGCTATGTGAAAGCTGCATGCCAGCCAGATAAGCGATTCCTGCACACGCGGGTCGTCAAAAGGGCAAAAATATTCCACGATCGAAACGTCCTTTGATGAAATATCTTTTTGCCAAAGCCTAATGTTCTTACAGCAAAGGTCGCAGCTCGGGCTTTGTGCAGTTGGACCAACAGGGTCGGTGTTCCACGATTTTTATTTCCAGTCGCAAAGTTGACTTTAATGAGTTCATTTGCGAGTTCCAATGGCAACTTTTGACACCATAAAGCAAATACAAAACATGTAACAGGCATTGTCATCATTCTGTACTTTCATGACTTGTACATTATGTTGAAATGGATGTACATGCGCACTACGTGCAACTCCACTTTGTTTTATAAACCAACCTCAAGCGCGTCGCCACCGGGGGGACAAGGGGAGGGCATGTCCCACCCAGTAAAAGCTATGGGAGGGGACATGCATATTCTTTGTCCCCCACCCCACCTTATGACTCGCTGTGGCAATCAATATTTTTTCTTCAAGGCGCGCTATGTCAAGGCGCCAAACTATAGCGCCTCCGGCGCCAAAATGAGTACCCCGTGGGTTTACCTCTCTGCTAAGTTCAAGTTAGGGTAATATTATCTATCAAAAAAATAATTTCGTGCGTCGCAGCAAGGTTCGAGAATCAGAGTGCAATTTTAAACGACTCCGATTAGATAAACGGGTTGACAAGCTTCGCATTTTAAATGGCTGTTTACATTTTGTTCCACGGGCATACAGTAATGCAATGTATAAGCTTACATGTAGTCATGACAAACATGCTTTAATGAAGGTTTGCACTAAAAATATCAATGACTCTTCATCAGCGTTTATAATTAACTCCGTACTTGGAATAGATAATATCAAAATGCTACTTTATATGGGTCACATGTGCATACATGTTTATCTGAATGTATGTACGCTCGTGTCTATATTCAAAAACGGTTTATTGGTACAGTACTGCTGAATGCAGGAGTTGATGCTCCGTTAATCTAAAAAATGAGATATTTTTTTACCGGCAAAGTAAATTTTGGTATACATACATGTGCACGTACTGCTAACGTATTAGTCTCCCCAAGGTGTATTAGTCTCCCCAAAGTGTATTAGTCTCCCTAAAGTGTATTTGTCTCTCGAAAGTGTATTAGTCTCCTCAAAGTGTATTAGTCTCCCCAAAGTGTATTAGTCTCCCCAAGGTGTATTAGTCTCCCCAAAGTGTGTATTAGTCTCCCTAAAGTGTATTAATCTCCCCAAAGTGTATTAGTCTCCCCAAAGTGTATTAGTCTCCCCAAAGTGTGTATTAGTCTCCCTAAAGTGTATTAGTCTCCCCAAAGTGTATTAGTCTCCCTAAAGTATATTTGTCTCTCGAAAGTGTATTAGTCTCCCCAAAGTGTATTAGTCTCCCCAAGGTGTGTATTAGTCTCCCTAAAGTGTATTAGTCTCCCCAAAGTGTATTAGTCTCCCCAAAGTGTATTAGTCTCCCCAAGGTGTATTAGTCTCCCCAAAGTGTGTATTAGTCTCCCTAAAGTGTATTAGTCTCCCCAAAGTGTATTAGTCTCCCCAAAGTGTATTAGTCTCCCCAAGGTGTATTAGTCTCCCCAAAGTGTGTATTAGTCTCCCTAAAGTGTATTAATCTCCCCAAAGTGTATTAGTCTCCCCAAAGTGTATTAGTCTCCCTAAAGTATATTTGTCTCTCGAAAGTGTATTAGTCTCCCCAAAGTGTATTAGTCTCCCCAAGGTGTGTATTAGTCTCCCTAAAGTGTATTAGTCTCCCCAAGGTGTATTAGTCTCCCAAAGTGTGTATTAGTCTCCCTAAAGTATATTTGTCTCTCGAAAGTGTATTAGTCTCCCCAAAGTGTATTAGTCTCCCTAAAGTGTATTAGTCTCCCAAAGTGTATTAGTCTCCCCAAATTGTATTAGTCTCCCCAAATTGTATTAGTCTCCCCAAAGTGTATTAGTCTCCCAAAGTGTGCATTAGTCTCCCCAAGGTGTATTAGTCTCCCCAAAGTGTGCATTAGTCTCCCCAAGGTGTATTAGTCTCCCCAAAGTGTATTAGTCTCCCCAAGGTGTATTAGTCTCCCCAAAGTGTATTAGTCTCCCCAAGGTGTATTAGTCTCCCCAAAGTGTATTAGTCTCCCCAAAGTGTATTAGTCTCCCTAAAGTGTATTAGTCTCCCCAAAGTGTATTAGTCTCCCTAAAGTGTATTAGTCTCCCCAAAGTGTATTAGTCTCCCAAAAGTGTATTAGTCTCCCTAAAGTGTATTAGTCTCTCGAAAGTTTATTTGTCTCCCCAAAGTGTATTCGTCTCCCCAAAGTGTATTAGTCTCCCCAAAGTGTATTAATCCCCCCGTAGCAACCCAGCCCAATAAAAAGATTGTAGCTCTTTGCACTTTTATAGACTTCTGCAACGGTGCAGTCTTCTCAGTCGCATGTTTTTTTTACTAATTTTGCGAGCGATGAGCATGCTCAAAATACAATACAGCCTACAAATTTTGTACTATGTACTTTAGTACATGTACAGTACAAGTACATGTACACTGGACTCAACTGCAAGCTTGTTAGAAATAAAACGAAGTCTTTAACATCAATCTTGTACACCACATAATAGGATATAATAAAAAGGATCCCTATATTTCTGCATACAGAACACAAAACTACTTGACTTAAAATTGCTTAATTCCCAATTGTCGCATGTATTCGTGGCAGGAAATTTTTTATTTGATAGATTATATTGCCCTAAACTTAAACTTGGCAGAGAGTTAAACCTAGGGGCGAACTCAGGGGATTTTATGGTGGGGGAGGACAATGCCAAGAATTCAACATACACATGTACATGACTAAATTCCTACATGTCCATTATATTGAGAATCGGTGTTGTCAGCGCCCATTTTGGCGCCGCAGGTACTCATTTTGGAGCCGAGGGCGCTATATTTTACGCCCTGAAGACAGATTATTGATTGCCACAACGGGTCAGAAGTTGGGGTGGGGGGGGGGACAAAGCATTGACATGTGTTCCCATAGCTTTTACAGGGAGGGGGACATGTCCCCCCTGTCCCACCCTGTCCCGCCTGTTTACGCAGAGGGCCTGGTGGCAGCCACGCCTTTGTTGTGTACCTATAGAAAACCACGGATCCCGCTTGTTTAGTTCGAGGGAACTTGGCCCCTGATCGGTTACACCACAAGCTGCCCACTATCAACAGCTGATGAGGGAGTGTTCCATAAAGGTGAACGACCGGTTTGCATCAATAGAACACAGTTTAGAGTCTCCAGTGAAAGTTTTAAATCCGATCCTGATCCTGAAATTTGAATCCGGCTGACTGGCCAGTCCGCTCAGCTTCAGATAAGATAGAATCTGCAATCCGGCCATCTTTCAAGTAAAACTCAAATCGAATTAAAGTTTCGAAGTATAGTAAACTATTATTATAGGCAAATGTATAAATATTATGGACTTATTATAATTTTAGCGCATTAAAGAATTTGAAGAAACGAATAATGTTTTCGGAGTTTGTTAACATGCAGAAGGGGTCAACAGCCTTAAAACAAATTCTTTTCTCGGCGCACAGCTTTCTTAGAAGCGAGATTATTCAGCGAAGCGAAATGGGTGCATGCATAGTAACACAAAAATGAAAGAACAAACTAACTAACCACTTGATGTTTGAGATAATGTAAATTCGTGTAGGCAGTGAGTTGTTTATTTACTTTGAAAAGATGCAATGACTAAAATAAAATCAAATTTATTTATCTTTTTTGCACTCTTGATATACACAAAGGCCTACTAGTACTAGGCTAGGTAAAGGTAGGTCTATATTATATTCATAACCTAGAACTAGCTAGACCTTGGCTTTTATAACTGCTGGAAATTAAAATAATCTGTGAATAAAATATTCATACTTTATAATATAAGCCTAATTTTATGCAGTTACTAGGGCCTAACTGAGTGAGTTAGTATTGTTATAAAGGCGCGCCGTTATAAACATGGTTACTATGACCATATAATATAAATGTCAAAATGGTTATTTTTATGGTCAACTATATACAACTTTGTGCTGTCAAAGTAGGAATTGGACTTGTCAATTTAAAAGATGGTTATCAAAGATTAATTCTTTTCTCTAGATTCTAATTATTTTTATGATTAAGAAACTCCAAGAACTGACAATTTTATCTAAAGACTATATAATGATAGCTTAGCAGTTGAATTGGCAAATTTTCTGCCACCAAGCAACCTTAAATGGTTAGGCCTATAGAAACTTTCTGAAGTTGGTTCAGAACATTTTTTTCTTTAGCTTTATTAGATAAACTAGTCCTAGTTTGGTAGATTTTGCTATCTAGCTACTTGAAACATATAAAGAAAATATTTCCTCTTTAACTTTTATGATATACTTCTTTGATTCTTTAAAGATTATTTTTTGCCAGTTTTTTAAGCAGTTTAAAACATTAGTCACTAGAATGTCATAGTATAGACAAACAATAATCAATTCTTTCAAGAGAGAAAAGTATGGTTTTAGTTATTTATCTTTATCTTCAACTTCCAATATTGATATTTGATATTAAGTGTTTCCTACATTTTATAAATTCCTTTGGGATGTCTTTTGGGATCTTGGTAGTAGGCCTAGAACTTTGAATTTCTTTGGCTGCAAGAAACTAAAGTAGGCCTAGGCCTAAATCTCTTGCTTTTTTCAATCAGACTCTTAAAGCCCTTAAATCTGAGCTCATTAGTATGTTCTACAAAGTTTATAATGTTCTATAAATCTAGATTTCTTTATCAAATGGCATCTATAATCCTTGTCTTGTTACTCTGCTAATTTGTTGATCATCTTTTTTACTTTATGCAGCAGACCAAGTTGCTTTTTGTTGAATAAAATAAACTCTAGGCAGGAATTGATGCCTTTATACCAATTAATGGTTTGGCCTCCTTTTAATATTTTCAGTACTATAAATTATCTAGTAAAATAATGAGGTAAGGGTGGAGAGGATTTAAACTCTTGGGTTGAAGGTCGGCCGAAATTCTTTGAAACCGGTGGCATTGCATTCGCACAAATAAAACCGGAAAATTGCGCAGATGAATCACAATGGAATTTCTTCTCCTTTTCTCCAACTGCCAGGTTCTCAAGTCCGGGGGGAGGGTAGTCGTAATCGTAGCAGAGCGGTCGTTTAGCGGCTCGGGTCGTTCAAAGCGATGAAACACCAGAGATTTCTGGCTCCGTAAATTAATGCGCCAATGTGTTGAACTGGTTACTTTCAGTAGGGTAGTTGCTGCCACCACCGTAATTTACGTATTACGGAACAGATAAGTCTCAGAGCTTTCTTTGAGATGAGAACTTGGTTATTTTATGCCCCATGGGCAAATGACTCAATAAATGCTATGGCTTATGTCAACAGATTAAATGATTTGGGACAAAGGTTTATAGGCTTGGTTTATTAATAATAATGCAGGCTTATGTTTAGTAACGTTAATATTTCAGACAACGGAGATGTTCACGGGCGCCGGTGTGCTAAATAAACTTAGAAAATAACAAAAATTAAACTTAGTGAACCAAAAGGTAGATCAAGGAAACAGGGGGGGGAGGCCAAAAGAGTTAGAAAACAACTCATCGTGCGCAGATTATAAATAAAGAGCGAATTGCATGCACATCGTTTGGAAAATAAACTGGACAGGCCGATGGAGCAAAGTTTCAATGCATGGAAACTTTGGGTGGACGGCTTGCCACTAAGGAAAAAGAAGAAAACTTTAACAAAAATCCATCGCAAGGGAGCGCGTTTTAGCAACAAGTGGAAAACTAAAAACAGTGGCTAGACGGCCACTTGACAGAAAATGATGCGCCAAAATTCACTGGATGGATACGAAAAGTCAAAATTAATGTTTCTTGTGCATGCAACTTAGCGTAATGGTTTCATTAAATTTTCATCAGTGGCACTCGACTGCCACAATAATATGATAATATTCCTTTCAGAATTAATAAAAAGGTGTCCTTGTAGTTTCAGGCTACTAGTTTAGTAAGTTATTTTACATAGATTTTACTAGTTTGAGTTTGGTAAGTTGCTGCCATCAGATTCCTGATTTTCTTTAATCTTTTATCCTTTATCCTTAATTTTATTTATTTAGATAATTATAAAGAATAAAATAGGAAACCAAATATTTATATTTGCTCTAAAGATGTAAAAACAAAAAGGTTATTTAAGCATGCAATAGGTTTACAATATTTAGCCATTAGTTGGTACATACCAACTACAATTAGGCATTGACTACCTTTTATTGCACTGTTATTGCATTGACTACATTTAACAAATTTATATATATTCTTTATACATTATCCCTAATCTTACCTTTTACACTTTTCTTCTATATGCTTTTGTGTCTCCCTTATCGAACGAGGCAAAGATTAAATTTTTTTAGACTAGCTTGGCAAGTTTCAAGACTAAAACTTTTATTGAGAATTTCCCTGATTCATTCTTTCTTTTCTACACCCTAGAAAATGCCGATACTTCAGCCCTTGGAAGGGCTCTTGTGCAACTTATTATTTTTTAAGTCAAATATTTGATGATTATTTAGTCCAATTAGCAAGAAGAGCAAAGAATAAAGTAAAACAAATATGGAAAATATACATAAAACAAATAATATTGGGATAGCTTAAAAAGGATTTAAAACTAAAATAAATTAATTGAAGACTAAAAGTAAAACAAATTTAAACAAATATATGGGTGTAGAAGTAGAAGTACAAACCATTAAAAAGTGTTAAACAAATTGGAGCAATATAGCAAATAGTGGAATAATTAAAAAGCTACAAATCTAAAAAACAAATAAATACAATAATTTATACAAAATTCTCATTAGAGTTACCTGGTAATGGATAAAAAGTTGGAGGTCTCTCTCCCAGAGAGAGGTTTAGGCTTGAGTCTAAGTCAATCCTACTAGCTAATTCATTTATAGTCCTATAACTAATTTTACCTAATTTAAAAAAATAATTGACAAACTTGTCGCATACTACTATTACAAAAATGAAGTTTCCATAGTAGGCAGAGCCAAAATTTGAGTGTATAAATATCTATCCCAGCCTGTACAGTGGCATCAAATGCTGTATCACTCAATGGTGTCAGGTGAGGATAAAGGCTTTGGCCTACCTGGTTAGGGTCTTCAGGCCTGCCATGGGTTCCAGGTTTAAATTGTCCCCACACCTGAGTGAACTGCAGATTGAGATGAAATAAACCTGGTGAGGCCAATCAAGTTCCCAAGGAAGGCTAGGAATAATCTTGGATGCCAATCTGTGATTTGGCAAGATTTTTTGCTATTTTGTTTGCTGGGATTTTAACCCCCTAGCAAAGCTTAGCAAACCAAAGCAAAGCCATTTAACTAACAGACTATTAGTTAATCTAAGCATTAATCCTTTTCCTCAAGGTAGTGATGACTGGGACCCGGTGACTAGGTCTTAGCCATTCTTTTGTGTCTTCTTTGAAATTGTGCACTCTGCTGTCTAGGGCTTTTTAAAACTATTTCTTTTCTAAGCTAAGTAGCCAATCTTTAATCATGGGCATCTTGGTGACTAGGTACATGTAAGATATCTTAATGTAAGGTGAGGCATCAAGCAAGATATGTAAATCTCTTTTTTGAAGCAGTTGAATCCTGTTGACCTGGAAGTCAGACAGGTTTAGCAGGGCTGGCACACTGTAAGTTATGGCACTCTTGATGTACAACCTGTATATCAGGTGTAACCCATGCTGGGAAATCCTGGAGTTCTTGGTTATCCTGGCTAAGGCAGCAGCCTTGTTGGTAGTGGCACCAACAACCTTGTCCACATGAATCTTGAAATTAAGATGCTTGTCAAGGACCATCCCAAGGAAGGTGACAGAATTGTAGTATCTGATACTGCTGTGCCCAAGCTTCACCGGGGGATTGTCTGGACCAGTCTTGTTACCTCTGGCCTTAAAGAAGGAAATTGTTTTGCTCTTGGAGGTATTGATAGTTATGCCAACAGCATCTAGCCACCTCTTTAGTTGGAGGAAGTAGTCATTCAACCTTTTGGCTGACATAGTAGACTTCCTGGCAGATGCCCATACTGACAGATCATCTGCATATTGGCTAATTTTAACTTTATTGTCAATAGGCTTTGGTATTGTGCTAACTTAGATTCTTGAGCCTTTCCCTGAGCCTCAACTGCTTGCTAATTATAAGGAAGCCACAAATTTGCAACTTAACCCCAAGAATATTCCCCCTGGCTAAAACTACTGATAGTAGTGTAAAAGTATGCCCTACTATAACTTCCTATGTTGAAATTTATATATCATTAAGATGTTGGAGTAGACTTGTAGGTTCCACTGTAAAATTGTATGATGACTGATAAGGGGGCTCTATCACCCAACCTTAAAGATAAAATATTTGGTCTCAATCTATGCTTCCTTAGGCTGCTGTGCCTTTTAACCACATTTCATGGTTGTTTGTAGAGATAATAGATGGCTCAGTTAAAATGTGTGGATTTTCAAATTCAAGTTAATAGGAATCAGACTATACCTGCATTAAGGGAACTGAGGCATCATATTTTCTTGGTTATGAAGGGTCTATCAGTTTTGCATTTTCAAACAAGTAGATGTCATGTTTTCAGTTATGCAGGCATTTATCTTACACATGACAAAATAGAATATGTCAATCTAATCAGCAACATATAGCCTTATGCTTGACAATTTGGGAGTTATTATAAATTATTTTGCTATTTATAGTCTTATTTTAATAATTCCATGGCTATAGCTTTTTTTCATATTTTAAACTAGTCCTAATCAAGTCCTTGGTTTTCTCATCTAAGGTTTTGATTGCTGTAATAAAAGGGTCCTTGCTGCACTAGGTTCAATTTTTAGAATTTCCTAACCCAATCAACCTGTGTAAGCTTAGTTTTGTTTAAACTAATAGGGAAACATGGCATACAGAACATTGTTGCAAAACTTCTCCAGTTTGCATAAAATAGCTATTTAAACAATTGTAAAATCTGCATGACTGCTCAAATAATATCAAGATGGGAGGTATTCAAAAGTATTCAAAGTAGTATGATAGACCTTTGTGTCTTATTTTGCATTTAATTTATATAAATGTTACAAAGAATTTTCCCAATGATTTTTGAACCTTCAACTGAATAGTTTTCCTGTGAGTAACTATTCAAGTCTATGAATTAAAAATAACCTGGACTTAGAACAATAAAAATGAAAATTGCTGACACCCTGGCCAGCCAATCAAGTAACTTAATAAAGTACACACCGCCAATGCATTCAAACAAACGTTACCAGATAAACAAAAAACATTCCAGGCTGCCGAATGGGCTCCTGCCTGTCATGCAGAAAATGCCAGCGATATTTTTATTACATCCGTGCCAGGTAAGCTAACAAATTTAATAACTATTCATTTGGGCGACAAATCGCTTTTTGATTCTTCTCTTGAGCAATCCTGCTGCGCTCCCTTTAAGGCGGGCTTTGAAATCCAAAAACCGGCGAGTTGGGGGCCGCGGCAACTCCATCGAGTTCAACGATCTCATTGATGTCAACGATGTGAGTTGCTCTCTGCATTTGCTGAGTAACCTGTTTTTGGCATTGCTCATGCCATTGTATTTGAGTGGCACTCATTGGCTGCCCCATCTCAATCGCATTTGCAGGGCGTTCTGGACGACTTTGCGCTTGCTGCGTGAGTTGCTTTCGGGTCTGGCTGGCCGACAGACTCCAAACTGGTCGCTGCAGCTTCTCCCTCTGCTCTTCCTCTCCTCAGGGAGGGGGGGGGAGGGGCAGAACGACCCTGAGGGCCAACTCCCAAAACACAGAGTGTACATTCTTGACGATTAGAAAGCGAGGGTTGTGGGACCTTCGTCGCCGAAATTAAATGCCAAAAAAATCTCATCCGCTCTCTCAGGTTATCTAATCGACCTGTATGTTCATGAATTATTACTGGAATTGAAACCGAATCCCCTCCCGCCCTTGCGGTTAGCCGCTCAGGCTTCTGTTTTGAAACCGAATCCCCTCCCGCCCTGCGCATTGCAATCGCAGCAGCGACCCAGTGGTTGACGCCCAGCATCAGCCCAGAAGCTCCGTGCCGTTCAGCGTCACGAATTACATGCGATGGGTAAAGCTGCGACGCCTTCAGTTCAGCTTGCTGCTTTGTTCCGTGTTGTTGCTGTTGTGCCGTGTGGCCCTTCAATTTAACAGCATTAGATTTGTGCTTTTTATTATGCAAGATACTGCAAGGTTTTGAGCAGCTGGGGAGTCCAAAGCTCATCCGTCATCACTGGGATTAGTTATTATTCTTGCTGTCAGTATCAACAAAGTGCATGTAGTACTTTTGATTTACTAGCAGTGTTGTCTGTGTGAATATTAGCAGCTGAGGCTTTGTTATTTTGCTACCAACTGATAATTGTGTATTCCGTTAGCATGCAATGCTTTGCTGAAACCTAATGCCCCCGTCTAGTGAAATTGAGATTCAATAGAAAATGGCATATTTTATTATAGAGAAAGAAAAGTGTCCCTTAGTCATCAAAGAAACATCGTCCCGCACACAGCAAATCTTTTTAGAGAAAATCGTCCTCTCCAGCCATGGAAAACCGCTCTCTTTACTGTTGGAAAATCGCCCTCTTTAACGATGAAAAATCGCCCTCTTTACCAATGGTAAATCGTCCTTTTTACCAATGGAAAATCGCCCCTCTTTACCCATGGAAAATTGCCCTCTTTACCCATGGAAAATCGCCCCTCTTTACCCATGAAAATCGCCCTCTTTGCCCATGGAACATCGCCATCCCCATCCCCAAAAAATATCCCAGCGACTGCTACGCCGCCAGCGAGGAGATCCGCTGCCTGATCCCCAAGACACGACGGCGCCGCCGCCGCTGCCACCGGCTGCACCCGGCGTCCGACTGCGGCTCCGACGAGCTCGCCACCGACGACACCGCTGACGAGGATGTCATCCTCTTGTACCCCGCCACGCCAGCCGTCTTCGAGGCGCCTCGCACCTCGCCGCCTCCTTCATCAACTGTCTCAGCCTCCTCCACCTCGTCCGCTGCCCTACTGTTTAACCTTCGCTCCACGGCGCTGCCGCCGAGCAGCGTTGCGGCCGCCTCTGGGGGCTCCTCAGCCGCCGCTGCGGCTGCTGCTACTTGCAGTAGTGTTGGCAGCCACTGCGACTCCGACGACCAGTCTTTTGAGGGCTGGTCTGGGAGGCGCTGCGGCAGCCGCCGATTCGTGCACGAGTTCTACAAGGTGGCTCCGGCTTCTGAGCCCTGCTTCTCCCACTGCCCTACCGATTTCGCCATCCCCAATCATCCTCCTTTGCTAGCGGATTCGGGGTTTTCAGTAGAGGTTCTGTGATTTATTTTCACCGGTCATTGAAGGCTGAGTTGGTTTTGCTTGCAACTCTGGTTTTCATCTTTGGGCTTCTGTGTTGATTTGTTTTTAATTTTCGTTATCAGTGTTGCCGTTTTGTATTGTGTTTTCTTTTAATCAAATCTTTGGCTGTGATTTTGCTTTATTCAGATTAACTGTTTGCCTGCCACTCCAATAACCTGGGCCACCCTCTCAGAAGCTCGGTTGTTGGGCAGCCAGCTTTTCAAATCCTCAGTTTCTGGGCCAGCCTCCCAAATCCCCAGTTGCTGTGCCAGCCTCCCAGATCTTCAGTTGCTGAGCCAGCCTCCCAGATCCCCAGTTGCTGAGCCAGTCTCCCAGATCCCCAGTTGCTGAGCCAGCCTCCCAGATCCTCAGTTGCTGGACCAGCCTCCCAGATCCCCAGTTGCTGCGCCAGCCTCCCAGATCCCCAGTTGCTGAGCCAGCCTCCCAGATCCCCAGTTGCTGAGCCAGCCTTCCAGATCCCCAGTTGCTGGGCCAGCCTCCCAGATCCCCAGTTGCTGAGCCAGCCTCCCAGATCCCCAGTTGCCGGACCAGCCTCCCAGATCCCCAGTTGCTTGGCCAGTCTTCCAGATCCCCAGTTGCTGGGCCACCAGCCTCCCAGATCCTCAGTTGCTGGGCAGCCAGCCTCCCTGCAAATCTACTTCCGTCATCGCTAACCCACCCGCCAGCTGTCCGACCAGGAGGAGGCCCTCAGAGTCGAAGGCAGCTTCGACCCGGCCGTCTCCGCGACAGACGAAGTGGCCGCCTCGGTCCGTCCGCTGATTGGCGGCGGCAATGAGCAGCGGTTTCCATGGCAACAGCGCCTGCAGCAGCAGCAGAGAGTCGGATCCGAGGCCCGACTGCGCGGCAGTTCAGCTGCCGGTCAGCTGAGTCCCAGTGAGCTCATTCAGCTGGTCTGCTTAGCAACTGCTCTGTTTACCTTAACTACCTGCTGTGTGGCTGATTAAATGAAACTGGCGCATTTCAATTCAACCCGCTTCAGCTGATAGCGACGAGAGGCGCTCGCTGGACCTGGACTGGGACCACGAGCCTGGTGAGTTTGCCTTCTACTTATCGCCTCATCCCACCGCGATTTGAAACCCTAGGGAAACACTGATGATTATCGCCATAGAATCAGTGATGATTATCACCATAGAATCAGTGATGATTATCACCATAGAATCACTAATGATTATCGCCATAGAATCACTAATGATTATCGCCATAGAATCACTAATGATTATCGCCATAGAATCAGTTATGATTATCGCCCTAGAATCACTGATGATTATCACCATAGAATCAGTTATGATTATCGCCATAGAATCAGTGATGATTATCGCCATAGAATCAGTTATGATTATCGCCCTATAATCACTGATGATTATCGCCCTAGAATCAGTTATGATTATCGCCCTAGAATCACTGATAATTATCGCCCTAAAATCACTGATGATTATCGCCATAGAATCAGTGATGATTATCGCCATAGAATCAGTGATGATTATCGCCCTAGAATCACTGATGATTATCGCCCCAGAATCACTGATGATTATCGCCATAGAATCAGTTATGATTATCGCCCTAGAATCACTGATGATTATCGCCATAGAATCAGTGATGATTATCGCCATAGAATCAGTTATGATTATCGCCCTATAATCACTGATGATTATCGCCCTAGAATCACTGATGATTATCGCCATAGAATCAGTTATGATTATCGCCCTAGAATCACTGATGATTATCGCCATAGAATCAGTGATGATTATCGCCATAGAATCACTAATGATTATCGCCATAGAATCACTGATGATTATCGCCCCAGAATCAGTGATGATTATCGCCCTAGAATCACTGATGATTATCGCCATAGAATCACGGATGATTATCGCTCCAGAATCGCGGACACATTGCTTCATCCCCACAGAGATGCTCAGCAGCCTGCGCCGCTCCAACCTGATGCTCCGCTCGGCCACCGAGGAGGACCTGACCGCCCGAGCCCTCGCCAGGGAGGCCGAGGCCGAGGTGGAAGCCGCTGAGGCGGCGGAGGCGGCCGCGGACTTCGACCTGTTCCCCGGCCAGACGGCGGCGGAGGCGGCCGGCCTGAGCGGCTCGCTGGCGGAGGCCCCTGGCGAGCAGCTGCTGCTACCGGCCGAGGCGGACGAGCTGGAGTGGAGCCACGAGTTCGATACCGGCGGCTTCGGCGGCCGCGGCGGCTCCTTGGCGGCTTCCGCGCCGGCCAACGCGGCGGCAAGTTTTGGCGGCGGCCGACGGCCAATACGGCTCCCGCTTGAGCCGGCGGAGCTGTGAGCTCTGTGGAGTGACAGCTGGACGCAGTCTAGAGTTTCTAGTCTAGAATGTTTAATTTTTATTTGTTCATTATGCAGACCTATTATTAATATACAAATATTAATTGGCCTGCAATTGTCTTTTTTCAAACCTTTACTCCGAGTATTGTGCGTCCTTTGCTGCTCTGTCAGTATTTGAAATATTTAACTCAATTGTAACTCAATGCGGTTGCTTAGCTGTGGTATTAATTATTACTACAGTATAATATATGTATGCATAATACTGCAGCTTGTGCGCCATAACTCATTGCCTGTCTGTCTAGTCAAAATTTTGTCCTTTTTAAATTATCACCCAGAGAGAATTTAATGAATTATTAATGCGAGTCTGATGTCTTCTGCAGCTGTCCAGTTCCGGTCTGCTCGAGGTTGAAAAAGTCCACTGAAAAGTACGGGTGCTGACTGACTGGGCAGTTGAAACATCATGTTAATTGCGTAATGTGATATTGACTTCTCATTTTGCTTTTTTTGTCAGATTTTTGTCAGGCAGATCTAGCAGAGATTCAGGCAGATCTAGCAGAGTCAGGCAGATCTAGCAGAGTCAGACAGATCTAGCAGAGTCAGACAGATCTAGCAGAGTCAGGCAGATCTAGCAGAGTCAGACAGATCTAGCAGAGTCAGACAGATCTAGCAGAGTCAGACAGATCTAGCAGAGTCAGATAGATCTAGCAGAGTCAGACAGATCTAGCAGAGTCAGACAGATCTAGCAGAGTCAGACAGATCTAGCAGAGTCAGATAGATCTAGCAGAGTCAGACAGATCTAGCAGAGTCAGACAGATCTAGCAGAGTCAGATAGATCTAGCAGAGTCAGACAGATCTAGCAGAGTCAGACAGATCTAGCAGAGTCAGACAGATCTAGCAGAGTCAGATAGATCTAGCAGAGTCAGATAGATCTAGCAGAGTCAGACAGATCTAGCAGAGTCAGACAGATCTAGCAGAGTCAGACAGATCTAGCAGAGTCAGATAGATCTAGCAGAGTCAGACAGATCTAGCAGAGTCAGACAGATCTAGCAGAGTCAGACAGATCTAGCAGAGTCAGACAGATCTAGCAGAGATTCAGGCAGATCTAGCAGAGTCAGATAGATCTAGCAGAGTCAGACAGATCTAGCAGAGTCAGACAGATCTAGCAGAGATTCAGGCAGATCTAGCAGAGTCAGATAGATATAGCAGAGATTCAGGCAGATCTAGCAGAGATTCAGGCAGATCTAGCAGAGATTCAGGCAGATCTAGCAGAGATTCAGGCAGATCTAGCAGTCAGACAGATCTAGCAGAGATTCAGGCAGATCTAGCAGAGATTCAGGCAGATCTAGCAGAGATTCAGGCAGATCTAGCAGAGATTCAGGCAGATCTAGCAGAGTCAGACAGATCTAGCAGAGATTCAGGCAGATCTAGCAGAGTCAGACAGATCTAGCAGAGATTCAGGCAGATCTAGCAGAGATTCAGGCAGATCTAGCAGAGTCAGACAGATCTAGCAGAGATTCAGGCAGATCTAGCAGAGATTCAGGCAGATCTAGCAGAGATTCAGGCAGATCTAGCAGAGTCAGACAGATCTAGCAGAGTCAGATAGATCTAGCAGAGTCAGACAGATCTAGCAGAGATTCAGGCAGATCTAGCAGAGATTCAGGCAGATCTAGCAGAGATTCAGGCAGATCTAGCAGAGTCAGATAGATCTAGCAGAGTCAGACAGATCTAGCAGAGATTCAGGCAGATCTAGCAGAGATTCAGGCAGATCTAGCAGAGATTCAGGCAGATCTAGCAGAGTCAGACAGATCTAGCAGAGATTCAGGCAGATCTAGCAGAGATTCAGGCAGATCTAGCAGAGATTCAGGCAGATCTAGCAGAGTCAGACAGATCTAGCAGAGATTCAGGCAGATCTAGCAGAGTCAGACAGATCTAGCAGAGTCAGACAGATCTAGCAGAGTCAGATAGATCTAGCAGAGTCAGACAGATCTAGCAGAGTCAGACAGATCTAGCAGAGTCAGATAGATCTAGCAGAGTCAGACAGATCTAGCAGAGTCAGACAGATCTAGCAGAGTCAGATAGATCTAGCAGAGTCAGACAGATCTAGCAGAGATTCAGGCAGATCTAGCAGAGATTCAGGCAGATCTAGCAGAGTCAGATAGATCTAGCAGAGTCAGACAGATCTAGCAGAGATTCAGGCAGATCTAGCAGAGATTCAGGCAGATCTAGCAGAGATTCAGGCAGATTTAGCAGAGTCAGACAGATCTAGCAGAGATTCAGACAGATTTAGCAGAGATTCAGGCAGATCTAGCAGAGATTCAGGCAGATCGAGCAGAGTCAGGCAGATCTAGCAGAGTCAGACAGATCTAGCAGAGTCAGACAGATCTAGCAGAGATTCAGGCAGATCTAACAGAGTCAGATAAATCTAGCAGAGTCAGACAGATCTAGCAGAGATTCAGGCAGATCTAGCAGAGATTCAGGCAGATCTAGCAGAGATTCAGGCAGATCTAGCAGTCAGACAGATCTAGCAGAGATTCAGGCAGATCTAGCAGTCAGACAGATCTAGCAGAGATTCAGGCAGATCTAGCAGAGATTCAGGCAGATCTAGCAGAGATTCAGGCAGATCTAGCAGAGAGTCAGACAGATCTAACCGAGAGTCATTGACAGCTGCCACCCCGCATTGCAGAGGCTGCACCCCAGCGCTGCCAGTCGCTCTGCAATTCCCAATTCCCCATTAGCTGTCAATCTCAGCTCAGCTGACATGTCCAGCCTGGAGTCGCTGCTCCTGGAGGCCCGCCAGCTGGCCGGCCGGCTGCAGTCCCGGGAGGAGGCCGCGGACTCGCTGATCGGCAAGGCGGAGGCGCTGAAGAAGCGCATGGAGGGCCAGCGCCAGTACCAGGAGGACGTGTGCCAGCTGTCCGAGCTGGCGGCCTGCAAGCGGCCCCGCGCGCGCCTGCTGGTGTCCATCGCAGCCGAGAACAAGCGGGTGAAGGAGCTCGAGGCCGAGAATGCCGAACTGCGGCTGTCGCTTGAGGAGCATCAGACCTTCATGGAGGTGCTCATGAACAAGTACAGGGAGCAGATGAGGCGCAGCGAGGAGGTCGACCTGGCGGCCAGGCAGCAGCCGGCGCTTGCGGCCAGCAGGGAGTCCACGGCGACTCTGGCGCTGCAGGTAGGGATTTGAGCTCGCGAGTTTGGGATTTCGAGTTCCAGTTCGAATTGTATTTAAATATAAATTTTACTCCAAGCCAATCCCACTTGACACGCGCGCAGGAGAAGGTGCAGGAGATGGCCTGCGTGATGCGCGAGGCCCTGCGCCGCGAGGACGATCACGTCACCCAGCTGGAGGAGGACCTGACCCGGCTGCGGACGGAGAACGCCACCCTGCGCGAGCTGCTGCGCATCGCCACTGCCGCCGCGGCAGCCGCTTCCGGCTGCGCTTCCCGCTCCGGGTCAACCAGCGGAGCCGCAGCCGGCGCCTCGGTGGGCGGTCAGAGCCACAGTCGGGCGTCCAGTCGAGTCGGCATCGGGTCGCCTTCGTCGGGCGATTCGGCCTGAGGTCGCGGGTTCGAGTCGGTGTCTACTTGACGTCAGTTTCAGGGTTAACTACAAATTTGACACTTCTGTGACGCTTCAGTGTTAATCGTAAATGTAATATTAGCTGAAGAATTCCTGGTTGAATGCACACGGACTGACGGGTTTGCTGTGGCGCTGTCAGCTGTGATACTCGAGGTCAGCCCTGTCTCTCTGAACTGCATGCAGAAGAACTGTGAAAATTATTAACTTGCGCCTGTTGCACATTTGTACCTTATTTGACCTTTGCAAAATTGAGTTCAAATTGAGTTTCTCCCGCAAAAGCAGATCGTACAGTCGCATGATGCCAGTTTTGCTCGGCTGCTTTTGTGTCTGTTTTGTTCGAACAAATCCGAGCGGACTGCATTACTGTACTGATGCGCATGCGAGCGCTTTCTGTCTTCATTTAATCGCTTATAGTAATTAGGTCTAAGTTCGCATGCTCTACACCTTTGTATAGCAGCTGTGAGCGAGTCTGCATGTCCATCTGCTTGTATCGGAATCTTTGCTAAAGTGTAAGCTATGCTATTAAAATAAACAACTTGTCTGTAATATATAATATCAATGTTTAACCGTTTTTTGAAGGCACGTTACTTTAAGTTCTTGTATATTCAAATCTTCAAATGCATCATATATTACACCATTTCACCTCCTATTTTGAACAGTCTTATTCAAAAGAAACAAGCAGAACTTCAATTCAAATGCTTTAAGAAATAACAGCCCTTTCGGAAATTCAATTCAAACAAAGTGCCTTTCTATTGAAACAGACGAACTTCAATTCCGACTGTCTGTGGCCAAATCTGTCCCCGAGTGACGCGCATGCGCAAACTTGAAACTCAAAAGAAACAAAGTCACATTCTATTTCGACAGAGACTCACGAGATAAAAACACAACAAATCGACTAACACAAGAGTAAAATGAAAAACAGGAACAAGACATTGTCAGTTGGCCACACCTAACCATCAATTGCCTGTCCACCAAGGCAGCGAGAGACGTATGTAAACACATGGTTGAACCACTCAGTGCACTTGTCCGCAGAGATGCAGCCTGATCTGATCTGCAATCTGATCTTCAGCATTCATCTCGTTTCTTGTTGCGCAACGATTGTACAGTTATGCAGTGCAGTAAAAACAAAAAAATAGATTAATGTAATAAAAATGTATCTATAGATGCGCAAAAATCACTGGAAGATTTGGATCTTAGTCTTCTAATGTTGGAAGATTAAGAGATGAGATGATCCTGTTGAGATGATATCATAGTTTTTGCGATTCTTTGCGGATAATACAGCTTCAATTAATGAGATTTCTGTGTCCTGAAAGTAAAGGTACCATAGATACATGGGATTATGAAGCACATAATGTGCTCGACACGAATGAGCTGGAATCAAAATCCTCACCATTCCAGTTCTGTGGGCTGCTCGATGGAGAGAGCAGGCAATTAGGGTGCATCCGCACTCTAACAGCTTTGCAGCTCCGCGCCACCAACATGCGGAACGGCGCCCGCCTTCCCCACTTGGCAAATTTTGCTGCTCATCCGCAGCACAGGGCGTCGGAGAGGCTGAGGTGGCTGCAGTCTGAGCTGATGGCTTGGACAACAGCTGGTTGCTAGGGGCGATTGAGCTCAACAACGGGAGCAGTGATAAATTTTACTGCATGCAGGATTTCTGCCGACTGCCTCATCCCGAGCCCTCGCATCCGCAATACCGCACTGCAGCCAGCATGGCAACCAGCTTCATCGCTACTCCAGTCTCCGTTCTGCTCGCAGCGGCCTGCCTGGCCCAGCTAGTCCACTGCGAGAGCCTGTCGGCACCGCCTGAGCAGCCCGCAGTGCCTGGCTGAGAATCTGACAGTGCGGACGGCCCAGACTCCGAGAGGATCATCACGAGTGCCTCATGGAGGCTGGCTCGAGCGGCCTGCAGGTGGCCCAGTTCGACTCGGACACTCGCCAGTGCTCGCTCTTCCAGTACATCGCAGTGTGCCACCTCATCGAAGGACTCGCTGCTGCAGAGAGCTCGCAGCCCCGCCGCTGTGCCGCATTCGCCAATGACAGAGCCGCCAAGTTCCCCACCTTGAGCAGGAAGCTCATGCTGGGTGTGGGCTCGAAGCTGATGGCCGCCTGGATGATGAGCGACGATGTGGACGCCAGCAGGAGCAACTTGGTGTGCGGCCAGACGCAGCAGTGGATGTCAGAGAATGTGGAGTGGAGCAGCGAGGGAGCCAAGCTCGACGGAGTGTCGTCCAAGATGTGGCTGGAGAACGTGGAGCTCGCGAACCTGCAGCAGGGACTCTGTGGCTCGTCAGGCTCAAGCGGGAGATCAAGCACGAAGCAATTCTTTGCAGCTACGACGGCACCACCGAGAAGAATGGAGTCGTCTTCTGGGAGCATCCACCTTCAAGTGGCCATACTTTCACAGAGTCGTTTCGAGCCAAACCCCACCGGAAACGAGCTCGTTTGACCCGAATTTGTTCGTGGAAGTCGGCATCTCTTTTTTCTCCATTTTTTTTTCTCCAACATTTTTCTCCAACGGAGGCTTTGAGCCCTCTGGGCAGGTGACTGTGGGAGGCCCATATCCTGAATCGAGCTTTCCCAACTGCACCTGCCTGTTACTCGGATTTCAACCTAACAACTCGCGAATGCTGAGGGCACGGTGCCCTGCACGGTCAAAGACGCGTACCCGCTGCCGCACATGCAGCAAGCATGAATTGCTTTGGTCGGGTGCTCCTGGTTTTCCACCATCGACTGTCGGCAGGGCTACCACCAGGTGGAGTTGGCGGAAGAGGACCGGTTTAAAACTGTCTTCTATTCGACCTGCGGCCTGACGCAGTTCCGCAAGACGGGCTTTGGAATTCTCAATGCCCCAGCAACGTTCCAGCGGCTGATGGAGCTGGTGATGCCCGGTCTGTCCTGGGACTCCGCGCTGACTTACATCGACGACATCATTGTCTTCAACAGGACCTCTGACGAGCATCTGGTGAGACTTGAGCGCGTTTTTTAACGGCTGCAAGATGCGGGTCTCATGCAAACTGCACAATGCGAAGAGCGTGTTCGGCCATCGCCGGGTGCTGTACCTGGGACACCTGATCAGCGAGCAGGGTATTGCACCGGACCCCAGCAAGGTTGAGGTCATTCGCAGCATCCCTAGTGCTTTCCCTTTGTTCTTTTTCCATTGTTACCCCCCCCCCCCGAATTCGTGTGGCTCGGTTTCAGAGTAATTACAGAGCAGCTTTCAGAGTATAATGACAAGAAAAATTTTATTCTTTATTCAGTTATTCGAGGCTAATTTTTAAACGACGCAGCAGAAGCGGCTACAAGCTTAACTGAATATAGCGATTATGCTTGTGCAGAAACCCTAGACATTTCAATAAGGCGTTTGCTATGTTAAATTCTCTAGAAAAAAGGGGGGTCCTGTACAAGAAAGCTCAACGCTCCTCTCAAAATAAAGATCGAAAAAAAACTAAGTAGTGCATCTTGTAGAGGGGTAAATTCTGTACAGGATGGCCAAGAAACCAGATTTCTACGTTAAATTATAAATTCTAGGGAGCAACTAGAAAAAAACCAGCTTTCTACGTTCAATTATAAATTCTAGGGAGCACTAGAAAACACCAAGCCTCCAACTACTTTCTGCATGATATGGCCAGTTTCCCGTCCCTAGTTTAAGTAGTCCCTGAGTGTAGCACAACCAAAGGCCCTAAGCAAACCAAAATTGCAACAAATCAACGCAGATGTAACAAAGCCACGTAATAAAATACGGTTAAACCATGAACATGATAAAACAAAGCTTAAAATCAATAAAGATGACTAGACTTGTTTCTATTAATAATAATAGGTCTATGTTTAAATTAAATGTAAGTTATAAAAAAATTCACGGTCACGCACGGTTTCACGCACGGTGTAGTTCCAATCACGCACGAAAAAAATTACGGTCGGTCGATCCTTATATAACGCTCCAAGATTACAAACTAGTTGAAACTACGTAGTTTGTATCGCGAAATTATTCGCTTGTTTATTCTAGTGGCCCTAGGCCAAAATCAAAATCAAAATCATTTATTGGCCCTAGGCGGCGCTAGGCCTACGCATACTCACTATTTTATACATCTATGGCATAATTATCAAAAGCGCATTGCCATTATTGGCATTTTTGCAGAATTTCTAAATTGAATTTTACTTTTTATGACTTACTACTTTCGTAGTTTCTATTATTAAATTTAATTAGTAAAATATTTTTTTTAATATGAATTTTATTTTATAATAAATTGTATTTATTTTAAAAGAATACAATATTTTAGGTTCAATATTTAATAAATTTAAATTTTAGTTCTTTTAATTAAATTTAAATAAGATGGCCTATGCCAATGCCATGCCAATAGGCCTAATAGCTAATTTAAGTTAGGCCTAGTAGCTAATTTATTAAAATGATCTACTTCTATACTGGTAGTGGCAGCATATCAGTGTTGGGCACCGTTAATGAAAATCTTAACTTCTGTTAATAGCAAAAGCGTTAGCATTAAAACAAAAAATCTTAACTTTTTAACTCCTAATTTCGTTAAGTTAACTGAAAGTTAACTGATAATCGTTAATAAGCGTTAATCCGTTAAAGTTAACACAGAAAATACGGAAATCTTGCACGTTTTTTCCAAAACAGACTTCGTATTGAACGTCTTTGCTATTCCATCTTTTTAGCGAAACACAGAGGTCATCAAAGCAATTTGAAAGCTAAAAGAGTAATAAATAATCATTTTAAAAACTTGCATGCATAATACTACTAAAAGTAAAGCATATGGTAAAAAAAGTAACTTATTTTATTTGAAACTTAAAAGCTAATAGCGAGAAATTCATAATTAAATACGCATAGGAAGGTTGTTTCAGTAACCATTAGCAGGCGCAGCAGAAAGTTTCGAAAGATAGGGACAGAAGTGAATCAAAGCGATCGATGCTCACGCGCAAGAAATGAAGTTTCACACTATTTTAATTCATTATTTTAAAGTTTATTTGTAAGAAGTTGTTAATTACAACTTAAGTCTGTATGATCATCGTCATAAATAAAGAGATTATATTTAGGCATATAGGTAGCTCAAATACGTTCGTAATGTTTAAACTTCTTGTAAGACTTCTATTTTTCGTTCCTTCTTTGCGTCTTTGGTCATTGACATAGACACTACCATTAACGATGAATTTATCGTTAATTCACAAAATTTTTAACGCAAATTCGTTAATCCGTTAGTTCAAAAAATCTTAACGACAGTCCGTTAACGTTAATGAAAAATCTTAACGCTTATTAACGCTTATTAACGGACTGGTGCCCAACACTGCAGCATATCTAGCCTAGGCCTAATTTCTAGCCTAAGTAATGCCAACTAATGATGGCATTTTCTATCCTTCTCCTTTATCCTTTAAGGGAATCTTTCTCTCAGTCTTGGGTAGGCCTATTGGCTGGTTAAATTAAAACCAGCCGATATTCTATTCTTGTTTTCTATTTATTTTTGCATGCCTCATTTGCTTTTCATGTTTCTAGAGTATAAAGGCTGTTTTGTTGTTCTTGATTACTTGAGCAAGTAGTGAGTTGGCAAGTTGATTTTCTTGGCCCTTTTAGCCTTCTATCTATACTATTAAAATGTGATAATAACAAATATTATTTGTTAAATATTTTTACAATTTATTATAGCTAGGCCTAACCAAAATAGAAAAATGTTTTATATAAATCTAAATGAAGTTTTTCTAAGAAATAGGCCCTATTATAAGAAGTTAACCCATAATATAGAAGGTGGGCTTTATACAAAAAAATTCTGGCATATTTTTGCTCTTGCTGACAATCTTGGTATACACTTGGCGTATAGAATTTTCAGGTTCAATATGAAGTATACATAGTTAGCATATATAAAAATGGCAATGTCAGGGCTAATGTAATTGTGTTATTAAATTTCAACCAAAAAAGCTCTTTAAAAACTAATTAGAAACTATAATAAAAAATATTAACAAAATTTATAAGAAAAACAAAATTGAAACAAAGAATATCTGTTTTTAGCAAAATACTGCCATGGTATATGTTCTGTCATAGAACACCTTCTACTTGTCTTCCCTGCAACTAAAACTGTTACAGTGGTCTTTTACTGTTCACTGGGAATCACCAAAACTGTTACAGGGGTTTTTTACTATTCACTGGGAATCACCAAAACTATACTAAGGGTTGGAAAATTAAATCGGGACTGGGGGATTTGGGAGGAATTGTTTGGAATAGCCTATTGAAAGGAGTATTCCTGGAGCATGGGTGTGTTCAAGTGGCAAGACACAATTTCCTTCTCAATCTGGGAAATATAGATGGGAGAAGGGAATTAAAGGCTTTGCAGTAGATCAGAGTTGCCTAGGAAAGTGCACTAATGGGGAATTTCTAAACACTAATAGGGAATGCTGGCTCAAGTAGACTGACCATCTAATATAGAATATGGTAAGAAGGCAATCCACCTAATGAATATGGGAGATTTCTACTAGGAAGGGTCAAGAGCGGGGATGTTAGGGCAGACTATACATCTGAGGGAATAAGGCTGTACACCTGAGCAGACAGACTGTCCACTAAAAGGGGGGAGGGGCAAAAGAGGTGGGCACCAGTTCTGCTGGGAAAGGGGGGAGGCAATCACTCGGGGTAGGACTGAACATCCCAGGGAGTGGGGAATGGGGGGAAAGGAAGTGTTGAACACTTCTAGCTATACAAGCCTCACAAGAGAGGGAAGGCGGAGTGCCTTTAAATGACTAAGACAAGTCTATTTTTAGAACAATGTTTGGGTACAACCACAAAGAAAAGCCTTAATTATAGCCAGGCTGGCGAAGGAGGGAATATTCTCCTTCTCAATTTATTCTCTCGCTTATATATAAAACATAATCAATATGGCGTACGCATTTAAACTAATAAAAACGCTAGATTATATTGTAGGCTGCTAATCAATACTAAAATTTACTATTAATGGTATAAAATATTTATTTATGCAGGCACAGAGATGTTTTTAGCAATTTAGAAAAATAGTCATATTTAGTGTACGTAAAAATGATAGGCAAAATAGTGTCTCTTACAGTTCTTTAAAAAAATGGTATACAAGCAACTCTGGGCTTAGTGTAATTTTTTTTAATTTTACATTGAAAGAGATGAGAGAGCAAAGACAAGAGAGAAGAGAGGTTGGGAAGAGACAAGAAAAAAGGGGAGAAAGAAGAGAAGAGAGATGATAGGGGAGACAAAAGATAAGAGAAAAAAAAGGAAACAGAAGAGAAGATAGAAGTTTCGAAAGATCTAAGAAACATAAGAGAGGCAGAGGTCAAAGTTTTCCAATACATGTTTTAGATAGACATTGCCTGATATTCTATGCAGCAGCCAACAAGATCAATGCTTGCAAGTTTTAATGTTTAATGTTTTTAATGTTTAGTGTTTAATTAATGTTTTTCAAACATTAGTGTTAGTGTAAAATTAAAAACACATGAGTTTTCATTCTGGTATATGCCTGCCATGATCTGGACTATGGAAGTAAACAAATATTTATGAAGTCTACTACTATATTAATATAATAAAAAAGCTAATTATTATTGTAAAAAGATATTGCCTTATTATTCATTTCAATCTTTATCATAAAGTCATAGCCTCATACTCATAGGTAAATTATGGCATAGACATTAGACATAGACAAATAGACATTATTACTAAACATAATAATTTAGTTAAAATGGGAATGTAACTTATCTTACATCTAACAAATAAAAAAAAGAAATACCAGTAGAAGTATATATAGCCCCCCCTATTAAAATTTTATTTGTTGCCAATGCATTTTGTTTATCATAGACATTGTCAGTCTCAATTCAATCCAAATGATATTAACACACCAGTATATTTAAGAAAACAAGTTTTAGGCCTATTTATAGCCCAAAAACAGGTCAAAACAGTTTTAAAACAAGTATAAATATAAAATTGAAGGAGAGAATGAATAGACATGGCACTGATCATAGTAATCTGAGCTTATGCTCTATTTAGATGAGTCTACATGCAATGATCAGCAAGTGTAGGGGCTAATGGACACCCTATAGCAATGCCATCAATTTGGCAATAGCATAGCATTCGTGCAGCACTAGTAGACTACTTTAAATAGAGCACTGCAGCTTATTTCAACCTTCAACTGCAGCCACG
Organism: Macrostomum lignano; assembly: GCA_002269645.1. Classification (NCBI taxonomy): domain Eukaryota; kingdom Metazoa; phylum Platyhelminthes; family Macrostomidae; genus Macrostomum; species Macrostomum lignano. The sequence goes on from NIVC01001389.1 coordinate 101,435, forward strand.
GCAGTCGGCAAAATGCCTTCACCTCCATCTGGTGTTTCGCTGCTCTTCTCAACCTCGCAGCCCGCGGCCTCCCTGCCAATGTCCCCGGAGGTGGCGGCGGCCGCTGCCATGGCAATCGGCATGCGCGCATCGGCGGCTGCCCTGCAGTTGCTGCTGCTGCTGCTCGCAGCTGACCTGGCGTCCCGCTGGTCCCAGCAGGTGGCCGCCGCCTCGGCTGCTCCCTCCGGCCTCGGCCGGGACTACATGCTGCGCACCTGCGGCCAGACCCTGTCTCTAGAGGGCCTCGACTGGGCCAGCGTCACCTGGGAGCCGCCGGTCAGCCAGTGCGGCCTCACCGTCCTGCCCGGAGCCGCCCGCCGCGTGCTAGCCTGGCGGCGAACCCTGGGCCACCCCAGCCCCGCCTCCGCCTGCTACATCGACCTGTACCGGTGGCTGTGCCTGCCCAAGCAGCCGCACTGCAACACCCTCGTGGTGGCCACCGGCAGGCACGAGAGCGGCGCCCTGCTGGAGCCGCCGCCAGCCAGCAATCCAGCAGGCCTGTCGCTGGGCGAGACTGACTTTCTGCAGGTGGTGACAGGCTTGGCTGTGTGTCCCTGTTTTTAGTGCCCTGGGAGATTTGAGAGAGTGGAAAACAGTTAATAAGACCCAATCTGCGTTGTAAGGGAACGCTTTGTTATTGGGTCTTTGTCTTTGTCTCCAAGTTTCCAATTGAATTAAGACGCATTTTGTCCATCCTAGTGGACACAAAGCTTCCAATTAAGACACATTTTGTCCATCCTAGTGGATACAAAGCTTCCAATTAAGACACATTTTGTCCATCCTAGTGGACACAAAGCCCCCCCCCCGCACCACCCGAACCCGCAGCTGCTGTACTGTGGCACCGGCGGCACCGTGCTGTACCTGCAGCTGGACAGCCAGAAAGACTCTGGCAACCCGACCGACACCGCCGGCTCCAGCAGCAACTCTGTACTGCTCGGCGTCATCCTGCCCACTCTCCTAGTTGCCATGGCAACTGCCACGGCCGTTGTCTTCATCGGAGTCTGCGCCAGGCGGCGCCGATTGAAACGGCGCCAAATTCGGCGCCGCCATCGCTCGGAGCCGCCGCCAAGCTACGCGGACTGCGTGACGGCCAGCGCCGCCGCTGCCCAGCCAGAGCAGTGGAAGCTGGGCTCCAGGCTCTCGGCCGAGCAGCTTCATCGCTCCTGGCTTCAACAGCAGCCGCCGCCCCCGCCTTACGAGCTCGCCGTGGCCACCATCAGCCTCGGCCGCATGGCCATTGTCGAGTCCTCAGATTATCCCTGCTCGTTGGAGCACCAGGAGTCCCAGGACGCTAGCAACCGTTGCCATGACAACCCGGCGTTCGACGCCGGCGATGGCGACCAGCTGGGCGAGTCGGACAGCGTCAGGATGGCGGTGGGTCGCGGCATGCGTGCTCAGTATTCCAGGAATTCCAGGAGCATCTCGCAGGGACCGCAGCGCGGCTGCCGGGTCACCCAGGTCTGAGCAGGAGGCTTCGAATCATGGACCCTTGGAATCTGCCTGGACTGGACTGGGGGCTTTCTGTAATGAATTTAGAAATATCATGACATGGTTCCGGGGTTCGATTCCGCTCGCTTTTGCACCCTGTCTGAGTGCGTCCTAGGTTCGATTCTGCAAGCTTTTGGACCCTGTCTGAGTGCGTCCTAGGTTCGATTCCACTAGCTTTTGGACCCTGTTTGAGTGCGTCCCAGGTTCAATTCGGCGTGGTTTCCTTGCCCTTCCGCTTTGCTTGTATTTCGGCTCCCTTCCCAGTCCAGTCCAGGGAAGCTCTCCAGAGGTCCGCGATTCCAATTGGTTTATTTGATTAACAGTGTAAAACAGATGTAGCTAGCTATTTTTTGTCTATAAGTAGAGTATTGCGCGTTTTCTGTTTTTTCGCTCTTGATATTTAGCAGATTCATCAGTATGGATTAAACGGTTTCACTGACCTTGTCAACAGCTCTCGCGAGTCTCGTTTTTTGTTATTGATTTTCAATCAGACAGCGCTGTCATTATAAATACAATTTAATAATAAACGCGTTGCATTTTCAAGTCTATTACAGTTTCACTCGGCACCTGTTGTAACTGCCTCATCAAACAGCCTGCGGTGTTTTCGAGATTTTGTTGCTTAATTCAACAGAAGCTCGAGTGCTGCGCCTTTCCTTCGCTCCCGGTCTCAGCTGGTTGTCGGTTTCCTGAGCTTTCAAAGATAATGAAAGACGCCTGAAAGAGGTGCCAAGAACCGATTTGGATCGCTCTGCTTCGATGCTTTTATCGATTAATCAGATTAGTTTGAGTCGCAACTCCTTGGCTTTCGGTTTGTTTCCGAGACACCTGGTCCCAATTGCAGACAGAATTGTGGCCTCACTGCCTTGTCCTGTTAGTGGCAATGTGAATCTGCCACTTGTCTGCATAGAGAATCTGCCACTAATACTCAGCAACAGTCAAAAGGTTCCACCCACTAAGCGAGATGATTTTTTCACTTATCGCGAGTGACGCAACTTACGGCACGCGCAAAGCTTATTGCCGCTTGGAGGTGGTTTGGGTCTGCTTAATGGTCCAGGATGACAACGTGCCGCCACACCAAACCGATGCTGTTAGTCAACCGAAAGAACAGCTACAGCTGCGCACTCTTTCATCTCGTTTTCATCTCGCTTGGAGGGTGGAAATTTTGACTGTTGCTGATTATATTTACTTTGGGAATCTGGCACTTATCTACCTCGGGGAATCTGCCACCTAGCCACTTGGAATGGTTCCATAAGAAACGCCAGTTGTCATGGCACAGCAAAAAGTGCAGACATTTTTAGCGTCCTAATCTATTTCATCCCGGATGGATCTTACGCGTCTGTCTGGAGCTCTGACATCTCTCATGCTTATTAATCAACCAACAAGCGCCATTTTATCACGCAGAAGTTAGCTAAAACAATGCTGCATGTGCATGTGGCTAATACGGTTGGTTGGGCCTTGGCCAAGCGAGTATGCAGTCGCTCCATGATCAGATCTGAGTGCCCAACCCCACCCCCATGGGACCAGCCGTTCTGAAACGTGAGGGCGAAGTAGATTAGAGAGAGAAAAGCTGCACTCAAAGAAAAGCTGTGAGGTCGGAGCTCCTCTCGCATCGACCGGCTAAGGAAGCCCCAAAACTATGAGATGCGGCAATGGTCTCGCGAGCTTTCGACGCGCAGTTATCCGGGCATTTTCTGTCTTTTTATCCCTGCATGAGTCCATCGGGCTGCTAATGAGTGACAGTGGAAGTTGGAGCAATTAGCAGGGCTACTAAATAATTCCTTTGATAACGTTTAAAAGACAAGAGCAGGTTTGACTTTGGTAGTCTGCAGCAATCAGTGCCGAACGCAAGGTCTTTGAGAAAGTAATCGAACGTTATTGGAAATGCCTAAACTTGATTGCTTTGCATCCACGAGCTCACTTAGTTCAAAAAATAATTAAAGACAAACTCGAGCTGTTCGATAGTGTGGATTCGCAGAGCCTCGGGTTGGCAAAATTTTGACCATCGAGGCGTGAAGGTGAGCCGAAACTGACCTGCGCAACTTGTTTCACATGGCTTAGCAGTTGGGGGGGGGGGGCTATTTAGGTTGCAATGTGACAGACAGTTTCATTTTTTTCCAATTTTGCTTGAACTTTCGGTACTTTGCTCTTAGTTACATCGACCGGTGCTGCGCAACCAGCTCGGACAGACTGGAGCCGTCGGAGGCGTCCGGCAAACTCTTTATCTTGAACGCTTGCCGAACATTTCGCCGTTGAACCGCTTGCCGAACATTCCTCCATTAAAGCGTTTGCCGAACATTCCACCGTTGAACCGCTTGCCGAACATTCCTCCATTGAACCGCTTGCCGAACATTCCGCCGTTGAACCGCTTGCCGAACATTCCGCCGTTGAATCGCTTGCCGAACATTCCGCCGTTGAACCGCTTGCCGAACATTCCGCCGTTGAACCGCTTGCCGAACATTCCGCCGTTGAACCGCTTGCCGAACATTCCGCCGTTGAACCGCTTGCCGAACATTCCGCCGTTGAACCGCTTGCCGAACATTCCGCCGTTGAACCGCTTCTCTTGGAGCCCACCATGCTCTTGGCTGTGCGAAGCCTCTCCGTCTACGGCGGCCTTGACCTCTTGCTGACCTCTGCAGCTGCCGCACGAGGCGAGCGCAGCAACGAGCAGCGCGCACAGCAGGCACTCGCTGCTGAAAACCACTCTGCACAGCCGCATCAGGTCTTCACTTCGCAGTGGAAAATTGGACGAAGTGCTGATGGTTGTCGGTTGGCCTCTGCTCAAATCGATTTTGAGAAATTGCGATAGAAGCGCAAAATTTCTATAGCAGCCGATGCTTTTTGTCTGCACGGATCTGTGACAGGAGAGCATCAGTAGTTGGTGCGCGCAGGCCTCTCCTGGAGACCAAGTGACTGGGCATTGGCGGTCGCGGTTCTGGCGAATCGCGGCGCTGATGGGGCTCAGAGGCTGTGCCTATGTCTTGGCTTGGTTAATAACCGGATTAATGCTCTAATGCATATTTAATCCTTATTATATGAAGTGGCTTCAGTTTGTCGGTGTGTTTTGGTTGCATGTATGAATTGAAAAAAGGTGACACTGAAGCCACTACAAGTACGGTTTTGATGCGAGACTAACTACTCGCAAGCTTATAAGTTCGCGAATGCATTACGAAGATGTCGTACAGACTGGGATGCATGAACTGTGCACTAGCACATGAGAAACTGTAACACTAAGCAGCAGGCTGCCTGACTTACTGCTGCTGTCCTGAATCTTGGGCTAGGCCCTTATCTTTGAAGTTGAAAACAAAGAACACCTGCTTGCACCATGGGAGGAGTTCCCACTCGGCAAAGGGAATAAAGGTGTAGCTCACCTGTGTTGCCAGGAGACGACCTGACTCTTGAATTTAGCTTTTGCAGTCCTAAAGTTTCAGTTACAAAAGCAGAGAGAATTCAAAGCTTCTCCCAGTTCCTTTCTTTTTTCCAAGGCAGACTCGCGAGCCCGCAGGCTTTGACCAGGAGAAGCCTGCAGGCGGGGAAAGCATGTAGCCACTTGCCTTGCCTTTGGCCTATTATACAGTGAGCCGCTGTCACTCTGGAAAGCGCAACAATTTGCAGCAGTATGCTCGCGTGCACCGGCAGACTGCGGCCCAGATTATGCCTATCGCAGGGTTCAATAGTTGCTCAACTTCACGGAGCTTTTCTGAAGTTCCCAACTCGAGGTCTAAAGATACTTTTGTGTGCATGAGAGACCAATAGATAGACACAAGCGCAGTGATGAGAAAGATATAGAGTGGGAGAAATAAAGATAATTGAGAGTTTAGGATTGAAAGGGAGAGCTCTGCTATAAACTCAGCGTCAGCGGCAATAAGTTCAATATCGCAATTCCCCCACGCACGGACAAAGTCAACACAAAATACAGGCTGAAACTGGCGCTAAGGCCACGGTATACCATGCTTGACTTACTTTGACTTCAAGCTGCATGGCAGGAAGGCGTGGGCGCCCCGATCCGCTTATCCCTAAACGGCCGACGCGTCGCTATAGACGGAGGGTTGACGCCGCCCAATGGGGTCTCCAGCGCCACGGTAACATAAGATAGTAGAGGGGGTGAGATAAGGAATAATAGAGGGAGTGAGATAAGGAATATTAGAGGGAGTGGCATAAGGGAGAGCAGAGGGAGTGACATAAGGGAGAGCAGAGGGAGTGACATAAGGGAGAGCAGAGGGAGTGACATAAGGGAGAGCAGAGGGAGTGACATAAGGGAAGGGAGAGGAGAGGGAGTGACATAAGGGAGAGCAGAGGGAGTGACATAAGGGAGAGCAGAGGGAGTGACATAAGGGAGAGCAGAGGGAGTGGCATAAGGGAGAGCAGAGGGAGTGACATAAGGGAGAGCAGAGGGAGTGACATAAGGGAAGGGAGAGGAGAGGGAGTGACATAAGGGAGAGCAGAGGGAGTGACATAAGGGAGAGCAGAGGGAGTGACATAAGGGAAGGGAGAGGAGAGGGAGTGACATAAGGGAGAGCAGAGGGAGTGACATAAGGGAGAGCAGAGGGAGTGACATAAGGAATAGTAGAGGGAGTGAGATAAGGGAGAGTAGAGTGTGAGAGATAAAGACAGTAGAGGCGGAGAATGGGTGAAACCAGAGCACCAAACGAGTTTTAAGGATCAAATGAATGTTATGAATAGTTTCTATAAATTCTACCAGAATCAATAATTCTCAGAGAACCAGAAGACCCTAGTGACGCCAGACATCGCAAAGTCTCGCTGGGTTCCAAAGCAAAAAACGGAGGAAACAGACGAGAATGAAAGCAATAAAAGCAAAGTATAGAGGCAGCATGTTGCACTTAGCTTAATACCTTCTTGCATAAACATGTCATAAAGCCAGCAGTTCCACTTGTGAGCAATAAATGTAGTTCATTTTGCTTCATAATCGCAATAAGTCCGCCCGGCAACAAGTACACCACCAGATATTTCAACGCGTCAATCAAAGTTCTGATTGGAAATCCCGGCCTCAACCAGCTTGTCAAGCTGCGGGTCGACTCTGAGCACTCGGGTATGCATGAGCACGGACTCACTGTACATTGATAACCCTGTGCCCCGAGGGATGGGGTTTAAGCAGACCAGATTTCCGTCCCCATTGAACTCATTAAAGCGGTGATAATTTTGTCAACCACTGTAGCAACCTGAGTGACCTCGCTCAAGCGAGCTCTGCTCAAAAGTATGAGTACAATAATTATAGCAGATTATTTCTCGAGCCAGCCTGCAGCCGCTAGGAACTTGCGCGGCGCATAAAAAATCCCGAGAGCAGCGAAGAAAATCAGAAGAAATAAACAGACGCAGCCCTCCGCTGGCAGCCCCGCATCCCGGATCCGCGGTTTCCGCTCCGGCCCCCTGTGAGGCAGCGGATTGATGGCCGGCAGTCACGGGCCAGGCTGGCCGCAGAAGGGAAAGTGGAAAAAGTCTGTCGCAAAGAATCGGCCGCTGGCGCAGTGGCGGCAACTGCGGCGGGATAAAAGCGGTTAAGAAGATGCAGCGCAGAGGCTGCGTGCGCCGGCCCAGACGAACTTCATCCGCAAAGTGATCGCCACAGAATTTCGTGAGGGACTCCAATAAAAAACTCGCTTTGCAGAGACCGATAAAGCTAAGGTCACGAGTTGCACTGGTCTGACTACAGATTAATGCAAGCTGTGATGGATTGCTAATCTAGCCAACAATATAGCAATGAATTGGAATAGAATGGATTGCTAATCTAGCCAACACTATAGTAATGAACTGGAATAGAATGGATTGCTAATCTAGCCAACACTATAGTAATGAATTGGAATAGAATGGATTGCTAATCTAGCCAACACTATAGTAATGCATTGGAATAGAATGGATTGCTAATCTAGCCAACACTATAGTAATGAACTGGAATAGAATGGATTGCTAATCTAGCCAACACTATAATAATGAATTGGAATAGAATGGATTGCTAATCTAGCCAACACTATAGTAATGAATTGGAATAGAATGGATTGCTAATCTAGCCAACACTATAGTAATTAATTGGAATAGAATGGATTGCTAATCTAGCCAACACTATAGTAATGAATTGGAATAGAATGGATTGCTAATCTAGCCAACACTATAGTAATTAATTGGAATAGAATGGATTGCTAATCTAGCCAATCTTAAACATAGGACTACTGTATAACTATATTGCTTTTGTCGATCAAAATGAGCGAAAAAGTATACTATTATTGAAACATAAAAGCGTAAAAACGTATTCTGTAGGCATTAAATATGTTTAGAATGAAACATCTTATCCTAGATAATTTTATTACCATCGCTATTTGACTTCTGCCGCAGCAGAACTAGAAAATTAAAGGTTAAAGTGCAAATCGGAGAGCTCAAATGAAGTCTGCAGTCAGGCGATCACTTTCCCCCGCCGCAGCTCCAGCAGCTCCTCGCAGCCGCAGTCCAGCAGCTCGCCGAGCACCTCGTCAGTGTGCTCACCCAGCCTGGGCGGCGGCCGCGTCACTTCACCGCGCCGGCCGTCAAAACGGACAGCGGGACCCGGAGCGGTGACCCGGCCGGCCGCCGGGTGCTCGCAGGTGACCAGCAGGCCGCTGGCCGGATCTGCCACCGGCGGGCTGGCCAGGGCCTCCGCCACGGTGTTCACCGGGCCGTACGGCAGGTCGGAGCCCTCCAGCGCCGCCAGCCAATCCGCCAGCGGCCGGGCGCGCACCAGGGCCTGAATTAGCGGGATCAGGCTCGTCCGGTTAGCAACCCGCAGCCGGTTGCTAAGGAAGCGAGGATCCGTTGCTAGGTGGGGAGCGCCGAGCCGGCGGCAGAGGACGCCGAATTGGCGGTCGTTGCCGGCGCCCAGGATGAGTTGGCGGCGGTCGCTGGTGTCAAAGGCCTGGTAGGGCGCGAGGTTGGCGTGCCCTGTGCCCCAGCGGCTCGGCTCCTGGCCTTCGAGGGTCGGTGGGTTCTGTGACGGACAGACAGACAGACTGACTGACAGACAGACAGACAGACTCTGAGCCCCTCACCGGTGTGCAGGAAGCTGGCAGCCACATGCGACATGGTGGCCACCTGGGTGTCCAGCAGGTTGGCGTCGATCCAGCAGCCCCGGCCGACCTCCCCCAGACTCTCGGCCGTCCGCCGCCGGTACAGGGCGGCCAGGATGGCGGACAGGGCATACAGGCCGGTGGACAGGTCCGTGACGGCCACCCCGGCCCGGACGGGCGGACCGTCGGGCTCCCCGGTGATGCCGAGGAAGCCGCCGATGGCAGCCGCGGCGACGTCGTAGCCGGCCCGCCGGCGCCACGGCCCGGACTGGCCGAAGCCGGAGATGCTGCAGTAGATGAGGCCGGGATTCTAGGCGCTCAGCGAGGCAAAGTCCAGCCCGCGCTTCGCCAGCTTGCCGGGCACGAAGTTCTCCAGCAGGACGTCGCAGCGCCGGGACAGCCGGCGGACCAGGTCGGCCCCGGCCGGCTGGCCGAAGTCCAGGCAGACACTGCGCTTGTTGCGGTTGACACTCAGGAAGTACACGGAGTCCTCGGCCGCGAACGGCGGCCCCCACTGCCGGGTCTCGTCCCCGCCGCCCGGCCGCTCCACCTTGATAACATCTGCGCCCATATCGCCCAGGATCATTGAGCAGTAGGGCCCGGCAAGCACCCGGGTGAGGTCCAGGACTCGAATCCCGGCTAGGGGCCGGTGGGCACTGATGGGGACTGGCGGCTGTGGGAATCAGAATCGTGACGAATAGAAGCAAGGCTGTCTGTCTGTCTGTCTGTCTTTCTGTCTGTCTGCCTGTCCATCTCTCTGTCCTGTCTGTGTCTTTCCGTCTTTCTGTCTGTCTGTCTGTCTGTCTGTGTTAGTGTCTTTCTGTCTGTCTTAGTGCGTCTGTCTGTCTGTCTATCTATCTATCTGTCTGTCTGTCTGTCTGACAGTCTGTCTGTCTGTCTGTCTGTCTGTCTGTCTGCCAGTCTGGCTCCCCATTCGCGGCTGACCGCAGCGAGCGAGGGCTGGTTCAGCAAGCACTCGTACGGGTATTTGCCCTCTCGCTAAATTCGACAATTAGCTCATCTAATTGCAGGAAGCGAGCGAGAGGCGCACAGGATGGGGATGGGAAGCGGGGGCAGCCAGCACGCGCAACAGGAAATCTTTAATGATGACGAAAAGCAGGTGGGGTCGCAGCTCGAATCCCGACCCGGCAGTGCTGCTCTTTTCCACCCCAAGAGCGTGCCTTCCCGCTGCCAACTGAAGGATAAAAAAACCGCCCCTAAGATCATTACCTCCGGTAAAAAAGGTGGAATTTTCCAGAATGATCCAACGACTCCAGCAGCAGCGTGGCTTCAGCTCATAATGACCCCCCGCCAGCAGGCTTTGAGAACAGGCAGTTTTCAAGTGAAACACGAAAAGCACGGCTTGAAGCCTTTTTTGTTTCTTCAATCATCGGCTGATCTGTAGCAGTGGCAATGATTACAAACGGCATGCGGTGTATTTTGGTCAGATTGGAACATTTGCATAGCAACTACAAGAGTTTGGATTTTCTAATCCCAGCTGTTCAGCTTCTTGACGACCGGGACGCCTTCGACTTGGCGCCCTCGGCCAGCCGGTCCAGGCGCTCCCTGCCGGAGTCCTTGGCGGCGATGTTGCCTGGCGGAGCCACAAAGTAGTGCTCCTCGGTCTCGGCCGCGTTGCTCAGCACGGCCGTTCTGGGCTGCTCCGCCGGGGTGTCCGCGCGCAAAGGGCATCGCCAGCCCCAGGCCTCCGGCAGAGAGGTCATCGGTTCGACCTCAGGACCAGCGTGCACCAGGCGAAGCTCGTCAGCGAACCGGACAGCCTCAGCCACCACTCGGACAGTGTCCGCGGTGTCAAACTGGACGAGGGACAGCCGCTCGAGCAGGGCGATCGTGTCCGAGTCGATGGCGGTGGGCGGGGGAAGCTCGGAGTCCGCAACGTTGCGCCACGTAGGAGCGTCGGGCACCAGACGGTGGCGGCAGCGGCGGCCGGCGGGCGGGGAGTCAGCGGCGCCGCATGAGCTGCTCGAGCTGCTGCAGAGATGCCGGGGAAGCCGTTGCCAGGGCCGCTGCGGCCCTAGCAACAACAGTGCACGTGGCAGTGCACGCAGCAGAAGGAGATAAACCAGAGACTCTTAAGACTGCAGCTCACTGATAAACCAGAGACTCTTAAGACTGCAGCTCACTGATAAACCAGACTCTTAAGACTGCAGCTCACTGATAAACCAGATACACCCTGACTGCAGCTCAGTGATAAACCAGAGACTCTTAAGACTGCAGCTCACTGATAAACCAGAGACACCCTGACTGCAGCTCACTGATAAACCAGAGACACCCTGACTGCAGCTCACTGATAAACCAGAGACACCCTGACTGCAGCTCACTGATAAACCAGAGACACCCTGACTGCAGCTCACTGATAAACCAGAGACACCCTGACTGCAGCTCACTGATAAACCAGATACACTCACACTGCAGCTCACTGATAAACCAGAGACACCCTGACTGCAGCTCACAGTTGCGAGAAAAGTTAGTGAACCCTGACTGAACTTTTAGAACAATCGCAAGTCAATTTTTACCGGCGTTTATTCAAAGAAACAAAAGTTTTAGCAACTAGTTCTGCTCATGTTCAGCAAAAACTATTGCGTAGTTTGAGCGCAAACTAACCGAAACGAAAAACCAATTTCGAAAAAGATAGTGAACCGCAAAGTTTGGATTGGTCAAACCACAATGCATGATGCTTTTTCGAAACCTTTCACGCGAAAACTGTTGCACCAACTGCAATTTAAATGCATTTGCCCAAAGCTGTAAGCCTCAGAGGCTTGCTGCACTTGTTGTATCATCTCACAACACTGGCCTCGGATACAAGAAGAATTGCCAACCAACTTCGGCTCAGTGCTTCCACTGCTAGAGCTGTCATTCACAAATGGCAGAAGCGCAACACTGTGACTCCACTGCCTCGGAAGTGGACGGACGACCTGCCAAAGTTTCTGAGCGCACAGCAAGGAGAGCTCAGCCTGTCGACAGTGATCCAACCGTGACTGCAAGTCAATTGCAGCATCAGCTGATCAATGCAGAATAGAGGTGCACAAGTCAACGGTGCAGGAGTCTTTGAACCGTCAAGGACTTCACAGACGAGTTGCTCGCAAGAGACAAAAATTCAAGAGTTGTTTGGGTGGGTACATTTCGCAGAGACGGCTGGCATTAAAACAAAATAATGCATTGCCTACTACAAAGTATAGAGGTAGCAGAATCATGCTGTAGGGCTGTAAGTGCTGCAAGTGGAACTGGAAATAATGTCCAACTTCATGAAATTATGAACTCGGTCATGTGTTAGAATTGAATGAGTTGGAGAGGTTCTGGGTGAGTTGGAGAGGTTCTGGGTGAGTTGGAGAGGTTCTGGGTGAGTTGGAGAGGTTCTGGGTGAGTTGGAGAGGTTCTGGGTGAGTTGGAGAGGTTCTGGGTGAGTTGGAGAGGTTCTGGGTGAGTTGGAGAGGTTCTGGGTGAGTTGGAGAGGTTCTGGGTGAGTTGGAGAGGTTCTGGGTGAGTTGGAGAGGTTCTGAATGAGTTGGAGAGGTTCTGGGTGAGTTGGAGAGGTTCTGAATGAGTTGGAGAGGTTCTGAATGAGTTGGAGAGGTTCTGAATGAGTTGGAGAGGTCATGGATGAGTTGGAGAGGTTCTGGGTGAGTTGGAGAGGTTCTGAATGAGTTGTGAAGAGGTTCTGGGTGATTTGGAGAGGTCATAGATGAGTTGGAGAGGTTCTGAATGAGTTGGAGAGGTCATGGATGAGTTGGAGAGGTTCTGGGTGAGTTGGAGAGGTTTTGAATGAGTTGGAGATGTTCTGGGTGATTTGGAGAGGTCATAGATGAGTTGGAGAGGTTCTGAATGAGTTGGAGAGGTTCTGGGTGATTTGGAGAGGTCATAGATGAGTTGGAGAGGTTCTGAATGAGTTGGAGAGGTTCTGAATGAGTTGGAGAGGTTCTGGGTGAGTTGGAGAGGTTCTGGGTGAGTTGGAGATGTTCTGGGTGAGTTGGAGAGGTCATGGATGAGTTGGAGAGGTTCTGGGTGAGTTGGAGAGGTTCTGAATGAGTTGGAGAGGTTCTGGGTGAGTTGGAGAGGTCATGGATGAGTTGGAGAGGTTCTGGGTGAGTTGGAGAGGTCATGGATGAGTTGGAGAGGTTCTGAATGAGTTGGAGAGGTTCTGGGTGAGTTGGAGAGGTCATGGATGAGTTGGAGAGGTTCTGAATGAGTTGGAGAGGTTCTGGGTGAGTTGGAGAGGTCATGGATGAGTTGGAGAGGTTCTGAATGAGTTGGAGAGGTTCTGCACTGTAGAATGGGAAAGATTCCTGGAGAGCAGTGCTGTAAATTGATTAACAGTCACAAAAATGTATTGCAGGCTGTTATTGCTGCTATGGATGGAGTTACGAGTACAAAGCATTAGTTGCTGGAATTTCAAATAAGTTCACTAACTTTTTCAACAGCTGTTTTGTTTTGTGGCCAATTGTGTCCAAACTATGCAATATTTTTTACAGAAAAGTTACGTAATCACTCACCTCACTAATCACTCCTTAAGAATAATTCACTGGTGCTGATAGAAATTCATTTAGGGTTCACTAAATTGTTCTAATCACTGATAAACCAGAGCCACTCCTATTGCAGTTAAGTACTGACTACAGTGCCTGCCTACTAAAAGTAGCTGTTAAATAAATTGTACATAAGTCAACGAAACGCAAAACATATTTTAAAGAAGTTGAGAAAATGAACGCGAAAGTAATTTAACTTGAGAAGATGATCCGAGTGGCAGAGCTCAATGTAATTATGAATTTTTATCGGTCTTAGTTTCTATATACAGTCACAGAAAGATGGAAACACGATGCATTAAACTAAAAAATAGACAAAACAACAAAAAATGAATAAATATGATTATAATGACGTGGGAAAGGGTTAAATAAAAAATGAAAAGATTTTCAATTGGATTATGAAAATGAAATCAAAACAATGAAAAAAGATCATGAACGCCCTAAACTACTTAATGGATTTTTTGCGAGAGGGCAAATTTTTGCTTTGTTGTTAGGGCGATTCTCACCTGGGCTGTTAGGGCGATTCTCACCTGGGCTGTTAGAGCGATTCTCACCTGGGCTGTTAGGGCGATTCTCACCTGGGCTGTTAGGGCGATTCTCACCTGGGCTGTTAGGGCGATTCTCACCTGGGCTGTTAGGGCGATTCTCACCTGGGCTGTTAGAGCGATTCTCACCTGGGCTGTTAGGGCGATTCTCACCTGGGCTGTTAGGGCGATTCTCACCTGGGCTGTTAGGGCGATTCTCACCTGGGCTGTTAGGGCGATTCTCACCTGGGCTGTTAGAGCGATTCTCACCTGGGCTGTTAGGGCGATTCTCACCTGGGCTGTTAGGGCGATTCTCACCTGGGCTGTTAGGGCGATTCTCACCTGGGCTGTTAGGGCGATTCTCACCTGGGCTGTTAGGGCAACTCTCACCTGGGCTGTTACGGCAATTCTCACCTGGGTTGCTAGGGCGATTCTCACCTGGGCTGTTAGGGCAATTCTCACCTGGGCTGTTAGGGCGATTCTCACCTGGGCTGTTAGGGCGATTCTCACCTGGGCTGTTAGAGCGATTCTCACCTGGTTTTGAGTCTATAACAACTAGAATTCTCTAGCGTGAGGGGTCAATTCACACGAATGGGTGCACGAGCTGGCCACGCAGCTGAAGGCGCAGCATCAGTGAGTGCTAGAACTTATCAATGAATCCCAGAAGCCGATGACACAGAATCCTCCGCAGCCATCAGATGCCGGCCAGCAGGTCAGCCAGCTCGGCAGGCTCGGTCACGGGCAGCTGGCAGGTGAAATCCCGGCACAGGTAGGCGGCTGCCCGGCCATCAATCGGGCCGTAGCCGCTGCACCATCCAGCATCCTGCGGCCTCATCAGCGTCAGGTCCGGCCGGCGCACGGGACCGTCCGAGGACCAGGCGGCCTGCAGCAGCGGCTCCAGCTGGTCCTCGGCCGGGGCGGCCAGCACCAGGGTGGCCGGTGGCCCGGCCGCGGTCAGCAGGCAGGCGGAGGCCATCTCGGTCAGGGCCATGGGCTGCCGGCCCAGGGTCTGGCTGAACCTGTTCAACAGCTCGCCGCCGCGGCTGCTGTAGCTGCCGCTGTTGTCGTCTAAGGCGCGCAGACTGGCCAGGTTGACGGCCGACACGGAGTTGCCGCACGGCTCGGCGCCGTCGTGATCGTCGAGGAGGCGCAGCGGCAGCTCGGGGGCAGCGGCGTTGGCGGCGTCGCCCGCATCAGCTGACTGGCGCCTGCGGGGGCGGTTCGAGTCTTGACTTTTGGTTCTTGGGGAGGCTGCTGAGTCTTGGTTCTTGGGGAGGCTGCTGAGTCTTGGTTCTTGGGGAGGCTGCTGAGTCTTGGTTCTTGGGGAGGCTGCTGAGTCTTGGTTCTTGGGGAGGCTGCTGAGTCTTGGTTCTTGGGGAGGCTGTTTGAGTCTTATTTGGAACGTGAAGCTGACATCCCTAAGG
Source organism: Macrostomum lignano (assembly GCA_002269645.1). Lineage (NCBI taxonomy): Eukaryota > Metazoa > Platyhelminthes > Macrostomidae > Macrostomum > Macrostomum lignano. The sequence goes on from NIVC01001389.1 coordinate 116,497, forward strand.
TGTCACCTGGTGTCAAAGTAGGCCTTGGCCTCCGAGCACCAGAAAGCCGCATCCTGCTCAGCCTGCAGCTGGCGCGCCCAAGCCAGGTAGGGCTGGTGCAGGGTCGCCCGGTACAGCTGCAGCAGGGCGCCGATGAGCTGGGCGTGATCGTCAAGGAATGCCTTCACGGGCGCCGGGCCCAGGGTGACGCCGTCCTGGCCGTCCGGATAGGCCACTCGGTACAGGGTGCGCGTGTCCTCGCGCCACAGATGGCACCGAATGAACTCTGCTCCGCGACGGGCGTGCTCGAGCCAGTCGGGACGGTTCAACAGACGGCCGGCCTGGGCCAGCGCCGAGATCATCATGGAGTTCCAGCAGGTGAGCAGCTGGAGCAGGTGGGATTATCTTCGGTAAAACGAGCTAGTCCGTTGCTATGTTGTTGCTAGGGGATATCGACTCGTTGCTAAGGGACGCATGCACGTTGTTAAGGGACGCCTGTACGTTGCTAAGGGACGCCTGTACGTTGCTAGGGACACCTATACGTTGCTAGGGATATCTATACGTTGCTAAAGGACACGTATACGTTGCTAAGGGACGCTATACGTAGCTAAAGGACACCTATACGTTGCTAAGGGACACCTATACGTTGCTAAGGCACACCTATACGTTGCTAATGAACACCTAAGCGTTGCTAACACTATACGCTGCTGTCGACAATATGATGTGAAGAGGCTCCCCTGTTGACCAACAGCTCTAAAACCCCCCACCTTGTCGTCCAGATGCGGCGGCGGTCGCTTCGCTCGAACCTCGCGCAGCCGGAGCAGGCAGTCGGTGATGCCTGCCCGCAGCTGCTGCTCTGACAGGCCGAGCTGCTGGGCCAGCTCCCGCCAGGCCTTGCGCCGGATCAGCACGTTCTGGCCGCGCAGCTCGTCGTGCGGGTCCTGGTATGGGTCCACGTTGCCCGCCTCGGCGCAAGAGTACACCGCGGCAAATGCCTGCGGGCCGGAGTGACGGGCAGAAGCTGGGAATGAAGGGGATCTGGGAGCTGGGTGGCGGTCTTGCAACTGAGGATCTGAAAGACTGGCCCAGCAACTGAGGGTCTGGAAGGCTGGCCCAGCAACTGAGGATCTGGGAGGCTGGCCTACTAGCAACTGTGGATCTGAAAGACTGGCCCAGCAACTGAGGGTCTGAAAGGCTGGCCCAGCAACTGAGGATCTGGGAGGCTGGCTTAGCAACTGAGGATCTGGGAGGCTGGCTTAGCAACTGAGGATCTGGATCTTCCCGCTCACCTTCAAATAGGGCACGTCGCCAATTGAGCCGCCCTCCAGCGCGGCGGCCAGCTGTCCCCAGGTCCACACGCAGAAGGCGCCCTCCTTCTTGCCGTGCCCGTGGCCGCCAGCGGCATCCTCAGCCGAGCCCTCCGGCAGCGAGTCGGCGTCCTGGGCGCTGTAGAAGCCGCCGGCCGGGTGTGACAGCTCCCGACAGACGTACTCCACAATGCCCACGGCCGTGTCTGCGAGCTCCTTGGCCGTCCCGGCGTCCTCCTTGGCGCAGAGACGCGAGGTGACAGCGAAGGTGGAGCACAGCTGGGCCTGGTCGTACAGCATCTTCTCAAAGTGCGGCACGTGCCACTTGGCGTCCGTGGAGTAGCGGTGGAAGCCGCCGTTGACGTGGTCGTGGATGCCGCCGCGGGCCATGCAGTCTAGCGTGAGGCGGCACATCGCCAGGGCCTCGGCGGACTCGGCCGGGTCGGCGGCGGACCGCAGGCCGGCCAGGCGCAGCAGGAAGGCCAGCAGCGACGGCTGCGGGAATTTGGGGGCCCGGCCGAAGCCGCCCAGCTCCGAGTCGAACCGGTCGCGCAGCTGGCGGAGGCAGAGGGCGGCCGGCCGGCTCGGGTCGAAGGCGGCCGCGGACGGCGGCGCTGGCGGCACCGCGTGTTTGCGGAGGGCGGCCAGAATCTCCGTGCCCTGCGTCTCCACCTGGGGTGGGTTAGAGGAGACAGAGGTTTGAACACTTTGAAAGCGTCTGAGCACACTGATCTCTTCCAATAAGCGTCTGAGCACACTGATCTCTTCCAATAAGCGCCTGAGCACACTGATCTCTTCCAATAAGCGTCTGAGCACACTGATCTCTTTCAATAAGCGCCTGAGCACACTGATCTCTTCCAATAAGCGCCTGAGCACACTGATCTCTTCCAATAAGCGTCTGAGCACACTGATCTCTTCCAATAAGCGTCTGAGCACACTGATCTCTTCCAATAAGCGTCTGAGCACACTGATCTCTTCCAATAAGCGTCTGAGCACACTGATCTCTTCCAATAAGCGTCTGAGCACACTGATCTCTTCCAATAAGCGCCTGAGCACACTGATCACTCCCGATAAGCACTGAGCACACTGAACACTCCCGATAAGCACTGAGCACACTGAACACTCCCGATAAGCACTGAGCACACTGATCACTCCCGATAAGCACTGAGCACACTGAACACTCCCGATAAGCACTGAGCACACTGAACACTCCCGATAAGCACTGAGCACACTGAACACTCCCGATAAGCACTGAGCACACTGATCACTCCCGATAAGCACTGAGCACACTGAACACTCCCGATAAGCACTGAGCACACTGAACACTCCCGATAAGCACTGAGCACACTGATCACTCCCGATAAGCACTGAGCACACTGATCACTTCCAATAAGCGCCTGAGCACACTGATCACTCCCGATAAGCACTGAGCACACTGATCACTCCCGATAAGCACTGAGCACACTGATCACTCCCGATAAGCACTGAGCACACTGATCACTCCCGATAAGCACTGAGCACACTGAACACTCCCGATAAGCACTGAGCACACTGAACACTCCCGATAAGCACTGAGCACACTGAACACTCCCGATAAGCACTGAGCACACTGATCACTTCCGATAAGCACTGAGCACACTGATCACTCCCGATAAGCACTGAGCACACTGAACACTCCCGATAAGCACTGAGCACACTGATCACTCCCGATAAGCACTGAGCACACGCATCGCACCTGGTCCCTCTTGTTCCTCCAGCTGTCGGACAGAGACTGCAGGACAGAGGCGAACCCGGGCCGGCCGAAGTACCTGTTCTCAGGCGGAAAGTAGGTGCCGCCAAAGATAGGCCGCTTGTCCGGGGTCAGCCAGACGGACAGGGGCCAGCCACCGCCGACTCCCAGGGCCAGCACGAAGTTCATGTACACCCGGTCCACGTCCGGCCGCTCTTCGCGGTCCAACTGCGGGAATGGAGGCGCAGATTTTAGTTCGGCATAAGCATTATTGATGGCGGATTTCAGACGTGACGGGATTAAGAGGCTGGAGAATTTAGATAAGTAATTCAGGGGATTAGGGAGTTCGGGGAAGGGACAGGAAGAATTTATCTGAAGCTTTTATGGGATTGGGAATTTAGAGGCTGGTGGTTATCCAAAGGATGGGGAATTTAGAAGCTAGGGGTATGCAAGGGATGGGGAATTTAGAAGCTAAGGGTATGCAAAGGATGGGGAATTTAGAAGCTGGGGTATGCAAGGGATGGGGAATTTAGAAGCTGGGGTATGCAAGGGATGGGGAATTTAGAAGCTGGGGTATGCAAGGGATGGAGAATTTAGAAGCTGGGGTATGCAAGGGATGGAGAATTTAGAAGCTAGGGGTATGCAAGGGATGGAGAATTTAGAAGCTGGGGTATGCAAGGGGTGGAGAATTTAGAAGCTAGGGGTATGCAAGGGATGGAGAATTTAGAAGCTAGGGGTATGCAAGGGATGGGGAATTTAGAAGCTAGGGGTATGCAAGGGATGGGGAATTTAGAAGCTAGGGGTATGCAAGGGATGGGGAATTTAGATATATGTAGATCAGCATACTCCAACCCAGTAGCTCACCTTGATGCTGACAAAATTGTCATTGAGCAGCTTGGCAATGTCGGCATTCTGAAAGGACTCCCTGTGCATGACGTGGCACCAGTGGCAGGTGGAGTAGCCAATGCTCAGGAACACCAGCTGGTCCCTGGCCTTGGCCAGCGCGAACGCTTCGTCCCCCCAGGGCTGCCAGTGGACCGGGTCGTTGGCGTGCTGGGCCAGGTAAGGCGACCGGGACAGGTGCAGGCGGTTGCTGGCCTGACTGCTGCTGCTTCTAGAGGACTGGGCCGCTGCCTGAGCCATCCTGCGAGCTGCTGTTGTGGCTGCTGCTGCTCTGAAGAGCTCGAAACTCAACAGGAATGCGGGATTGGAGCTTTGATGAAGAAGGCGTAATACGGTATCCACCAGCACAAGCCTTATGTTGCTATGGAGCTCTGAGACACTGTTCAAGTCAAATTACCCCGTTGCTATGGAGCTTTAAGATAGTGTTTAAATCAAATTACCCCGTTGCTATGGAGCTTTAAGATAGTGTTCAAGTCAAATTACCCCGTTGCTATGGAGCTTTAAGATAGTGTTCAAGTCAAATTACCCCGTTGCTATGGAGCTTTAAGATAGTGTCAAATTACCCCGTTGCTATGGAGCTTTAAGATAGTGTTTAAATCAAATTACCCCGTTGCTATGGAGCTCTAAGATAGTGTTCAAGTCAAATTACCCCGTTGCTATGGAGCTTTAAGATAGTGTTCAAGTCAAATTACCCCGTTGCTATGGAGCTTTAAGATAGTGTTCAAGTCAAATTACCCCGTTGCTATGGAGCTTTAAGATAGTGTTCAAGTCAAATTACCCCGTTGCTATGGAGCTTTAAGATAGTGTCAAATTACCCCGTTGCTATGGAGCTTTAAGATAGTGTTCAAGTCAAATTACCCCGTTGCTATGGAGCTTTAAGATAGTGTTTAAATCAAATTACCCCGTTGCTATGGAGCTTTAAGATAGTGTTTAAATCAAATTACCCCGTTGCTATGGAGCTTTAAGATAGTGTTTAAATCAAATTACCCCGTTGCTATGGAGCTTTAAGATTGTGTTCAAGTCAAATTACCCCGTTGCTATGGCGCTTTAAGATAGTGTTAAATTACCCCGTTGCTATGGAGCTTTAAGATAGTGTTCAAGTCAAATTACCCCGTTGCTATGGAGCTATGACGCTTTGCACAATATATTAGCGGTATCCAGGGTAAACAAGAACCTGATTTGAATTTCGCACCCATTTTCTGGGTGAGGAACATTTTTTAGAGATTCTTAGAAAATTTTGCGGAAAAAGTTATAAACTCTACATATCGGGAGAATAAGCAGCCTAAAGCCTTCAGTCTTAAGCTAGGCGATTATAAAAAATAAAAAACATTAAAGAAAGTACGTCGTTCAAATAATCGTACAAGCGCACGCGATAAGATTAAAGATGAGTGAAAGCTCGGGAGTACAAATCGTTTATTGTGCACACATAATAGAAGTTCATTTTAGTTGCTAAATAAGCATGCAAGAAGACTCAGGATTCATGCAGTTGTGCCTTGACCGAGTTCCGCTCAAAAACATGTACAATTAATGGTTGAAGCATCGCAAAAGATTATGACTACAGAGAGCAGATTCTTGATTGCAAGATATTATTAACGGGTTAACATGAAAATTAAACGCATGCGCACTACTGATAGTAGAAAATTTGACTAAAAACTATTGCTATCCCAGCTGCACAGAAAATAAGACAAATCGATGAGGATCACAAAACTTGCGTTATTTAGCCTGTCTTCTGGCCTCTTGCTGCCCAATTAATCAGAGAACGCAAGTCTTCTCAACCAATCAGAGGACAACAGCCTTTAATCCTCAACCAATCAGAGAACAGCAATTATTCTCTCCTCAACTAATTAGAAAACAGCAAGTCTTTTCTTCTCAACCAATCAGAGAACAGAAAGTCTTTTCTCCCCAACCAATTAGACAACAAGTCTTTTCTCCTCAACCAATCAGAGGACAGCAAGCCTTTCATCCTCAACCAATAAAAGAACAGCAGGTCTTTTCTCCTCAACCAATCAGTGAACAGCAAGTCTTTTCGCCCCAACCAATCAGAACAGCAACTATTCTCTCCTTAACCAATCAGAGTTCGTCCTTCTCGTCGGGGTACTTCTCGCCCAGACAGGCCTCCTCCCTTCCTCTCAGCACCCGCTGGCGGCACAGGAAGTCGGCCAGGCGAACCCCAGCGGACCGGCCAGTGAAGAACCAGTCCCGGATGTCGTCCTCCCAGGTCTCAATGAGAGCTTCGCATTCCTTCTTTAACGAGTGCACCTCGGTTGGGGCGGAGTCCCACAGCTCCTTGGGAATGCCGAGGTCCACCTTTACGCCTCTGCAGGTGTGATAATTCAAGATTCAAAGTATTTGCTGCATAATGGGATCAAAGGAGCCAGTTACTCAAACTCACTTGGCAACCAGGCTATCCAGTGTCTTGAAGGTGACAGACTTTCCCGGCTTGAACCGCAGGCTGTTTTTGTGCTCCTTGTGCAGTTGGTAGGCCAGCAGGCGGTCGCACAGCGGCGGATTCTCCAGAACTTCAATGAGGCGCAGCTCGCTGTCCTTGTAGGGCACTGCGGCCTTGGTCATGACCACCGAGTGCGACTCAGTCTCAGCCAGGCGCTTCTCCAGCTCAATCACTGAGTACTTGCAAACCTCACACAGTGTGGGCTGCCGAACTCCGTGCTCGTCTTCTTTGGTTACCAGATCTGCGGCCCTAGCAACGAGCAGGCAACAGGCAGCAAGATGGAGAAACCTCATTGTTGTTGCCATGCCAAAATTTTTAGAAAGTTGGCATCAAGGACAGAATTTAAACTGAAAATTAGCCAAGACTGTTTTAGACCACCTAGGTCTGCCTCACCCTGATTAATTAACAATCTACTAGGCCTGCCCACTCTGGCCAATTAGAGATCGACTAGGCCTGCCCACTCTGGCCAATTAGAGATCGACTAGGCCTGCCCACTCTGGCCAATTAGAGATCGACTAGGCCTGCCCACTCTGGCCAATTAGAGATCGACTAGGCCTGCCCACTCTGGCCAATTAGAGATCGACTAGGCCTGCCCACTCTGGCCAATTAGAGATCGACTAGGCTTGCCTCACTCTGGCCAATTAGAGATCGACTAGGCCTGCCCCACTCTGGCCAATCAGCGACCGCCTAGGTCTGCTTTACCCTAACCAATTAGAAACTCTGCTTTGACTATCTTGTGTGAAATGAAAGAACAAGCAACAGTAAGAGCATATATCAGCAGTTATCGAAACAACTTCTGTTCCAGTTAAACATTTTTATTTCAAGCCCCAAACAGGCAGCAGACAAAATACGCGGACTCGTCTAATGTCGCACTATTAATAAGCAAAGAAGGGAAAAACAGAGAATGAAAAGACCAGTCGAAAAAAGCAAAAAGCCCAGAAAAATTCTGTCGTTGGATTCGGTGGTATTTGATCAGTTGGCGCCATCCGGCACTCTTAGCAGACAGAGCTGAGCATAAAAAGCAGTTAAAATAATGACAATAAAAAGGACAGTCCAAAATTAAATAAAAAGCAAAGATTCACAGACGGGAAAACTAAAGAGATAAAAGTTTTGATTCGATTATAATTTAGCTTTTCTTATGCATTTCCAATTGCCAGTTCCCACTCCCCTATAAAACAGCAATTGAAGATTATAAGCACAGGCGGGATTAATGATTCAATTATTAGCACACAGATAAACAACAGGGATAAACGGAGAAGAGGATTACGAATGAGTTCGAGCAGACAAAACAGTTTAGCATTCTGTCAAATTTAATGCGAGAGAAAATAAAACGCAGAGGATGAATAATTAATTAGCTCATCAGGGCAGCAGCCACGCCAAGTAATTCGGTAATTTTCTAAAAACATTCTCAGAGCAAATTTCAATTGGGCAATTCCGCATCTAGTTTGATCATAGAGATGGAGACTCAGCTGCTGACCCAGATTCAGCTTGCAGTCTCTGCAGCCTTTTCCAATCCCGTACGTTGATCATAATTAACTAGTCTAGAATTGATTATTACTGACTAAATTGGAACATTAAAACACAACAGTTCTTATATCTAACATAACTTAGAACACACAGCAATCCTGGCACTAAGACTTTCCCGCCTTCCACACCCGGTGCAGGCGGGACTTGTCGTCGAACAGGGAGCGGATCATCATCACCTGGATGCCGGACACGAACAGCATCACCACCAGCTGGAAGATGGACCAGGTGCTCACCCGGGCATTGTTCGCGTCCATCATCATGCGATCGCGGGCCTCGTTGTTGCGGCTCTTGCTCAGCAAGTAGATGGTGCGCAGCAGGTGGTCCTCCACCTTGTCCGTGGATTTCTGCGGGGGGGGGGGGGTTATAGCTATTCGAAACAGCTGATGGAGTACTCACATCCAGCTACTGTACGTAAATACATGTACAGCAATTTGCAAACAAACACACCAATGTACATTCATTAATGTACATACACCAATGCACACACACCAATGTACAGACACCAGTGTACATACACCAATGTACATTCATCAGTGTACATACACCAGTGTACATACACCAGTGTACATACACCAATGTACGCAAATCAATGTACATACACTAAGTACACACAAAAATGTACATACACCAATGTACACACACCAATGTACACACACAAATGTACATACACCAATGTTCACACACCAATGTGCATACACCAATGTACACCAATTTGGCAGCCACTTACGTAAAACTCCTCCCAGGAAAGCTCCATCTCGCGGAGACTGGTCCGCAGTCCCTCGGACAGCTGATCGGCGCCAGGCCGGAGGCCTTCGCGGCCCTGTTCGACATCGATGTTAAAGTACACGAGCTTGTCGTGCCAGGAAGAGTACCGGTTGTCCAGGCAGATCATGTAGGCCGGCAGGCGCATGTCGGCAGTCGATTTGGCCGGGTCGAATGCAAAACTCGCCTCGCCGTAGGCTTTGCCGCGCCGATCGAACGCCAGCTTGCCGCCTGGCGAATTGATGAAGACGTCAATGTCCAGACTGCCGCCGCTTGTCACCTGGGCGAGTGTTGGAATGTACAGGGCAGGGTCGGCTTGGTTATTGCAGCTTACAGCGGTTCTAATGCATTAAAACGCCCACGCAAAACTACACGGCCTCAAAGTGCGCACGTCTACACAACATCTACGAGAAATATATAAAGCACACACCCGTGCAAACCCAAACAGGTTTAAAGTAAGAAACGCCCGTGCAAACTTGAATAATATTAGAGTACACACGACAGACAGGCCTGCAGGGACTTAAAGTACACACGACTAGGCAATTATGCATGGCCTTATGCATGGGAAGCTTAAGTAGCACTGAAATACACACACCCGCGCAACCAACACAGCCTTAGAGTACACACGCCCACGCACCAGTGTGGGCACGGCCTTAGAGTACACACACCCGCGCACACCTGCACGGCCTTAGAGTACACACGCCCACGCAAACCTGCACGGCCTTAGAGTACACACACCTACGCAACCAACACAGCCTTAGAGTACACACGCCCACGCAAACCTGCACGGCCTTAGAGTACACACGCCCACGCAAACATGCACGGCCTTAGAGTACACACGCCCACGCAAACCTGCACGGCCTTAGAGTACACACGCCCACGCAAACCTGCACGGCCTTAGAGTACACACGCACAAGCAAACCTGCACGGCCTTAGAGTACACACGCCCACGCAAACCTGCAAGCCCTTCGAGCTAGTACACAAGCCTACCCAAAACTTAGCTGCAAAATACACAAACACAAACAATTTTTGGCCACAAATACATGTAATCCAATCTTCTCACCTGATACTCAAAGGTGAAGTTGCTAGATGCCTTATGATAAAAGCACTGCTTCCCCCGGCTGGGCAGGCGGTACACAAACGAGATGGACCGCATGTCGAATTCGTTAGGCTCCGATGGCAGCAGCACAGAGGGCACCCGCTTGCCTCCTTGATGGCCATCGTCCGGCCTGTCGCGGGAATCCCGCGGCGGCGGTGGCTGCCGATGATGGGTAGAAAGGGATTCTTGTGTCTCCGGGTGAGGTGGCTGATGATGCTCGGGTGGAGGCTGGTACTGCTGCTGCTGCTGCTGCTCTGGAGGCTGTTGGTGGACAGGCGGTGGCTGTTGCTGGACAGGCGGCTGCTGTTGGTGGACAGGCGGTGGCTGTTGCTGGACAGGCGGCTGCTGTTGGTGGACAGGCGGTGGCTGTTGCTGGACGGGTGGTGGCTGCTGCTGGACAGGCGGCTGCTGTTGGTGGACAGGTGGTGGCTGCTGCTGGACAGGCGGCTGCTGTTGGTGGACAGGCGGCTGCTGCTGGTGGGCAGGCGGTGGTTGCTGCTGGACAGGCGGCTGCTGCTGGTGGACAGGTGGTGGCTGCTGGTGGACAGGCGGCTGCTGCTGGTGGACAGGCGGCTGCTGCTGGTGGACAGGCGGTGGCTGTTGGTGGACAGGCGGCTGCTGCTGGTGGACAGGCAGTGGCTGTTGGTAGTCAGGCGGGGGCTGTTGATGGGCAGGTGGAGGCTGATTATGCTCGGGCGGAGGCTGGTGATGCTGAGTTGGTGGGGGCTGTTGCGCTGCAGCCTGCTCACTAGATGGAGGCACAGCCTGAGGAGGCTGCTGAGCGATGCAGCAAGCAGTCAGTAGCAGCAGCAGCGCCGCAGCCTCAAGCAGCAGGAACTTCAGTCGAGCCATTAAAATGACAGCAGAAAAGATAACAGATAATAAGCTTATTAATCCACTATAGTAAAACTAGTTGTCTGTCGGTATGTGATTAAGCTGTAGTCAAGGTACACAAGGCTGTTGCTAAGGTACACAAGGCTGTGGCTAAGCTACACAAGGCTGTTGCTAAGGTACACAAGGCTGTTGCTAAGGTACACAAGGCTGTTGCTAAGGTACACAAGGCTGTTGCTAAGCTACACAAGGCTGTTGCTAAGGTACACAAGGCTGCTGCTAATTAAAGTACACAAGGCTGTTGCTAAGGTACACAAAGCTGCTGCTAATTAAAGTACACAAGGCTGTTGCTAAGGTGCACAAGGCTGTTGCTAAGGTACACAAGGCTGTTGCTAAGGTACACAAGGCTGCTGCTAATTAAAGTACACAAGGCTGTTGCTAAGCTACACAAGGCTGTTGCTAAGGTACACAAGGCTGCTGCTAATTAAAGTACACAAGGCTGTTGCTAAGGTACACAAGGCTGTTGCTAAGGTGCACAAGGTTGTACATGTCTCTAAGGTACACACAAGACTGTTACTAAGGTGCTTCTGATTTCTGATTCTTTTGATATATTAAAGGGGGTAGAATCTCTAGTCGTACTACTATTCTTAAAGTCAGTAGTGCATCCAGCCAATTTCTACAGCAACTACATAATTTAGTAAAAAACGAGAACAAGACAGTGTTTGTCCAAAACTGTAATTCAAAAATTTTTATTACTTCTTGCCGGAGCCTAACCAAAAGATGTTAAATAAAAAATACCATTTGACAGGGGAAATTCTTGGCTTTAGAAACTTATCAAAATATATTGCTAACTATTGAATCTAGAACTGGAAAACTCTAAGAAAAAAGAAAACTTGAAAAACTCTTGAAAAATGCAATTAGATTTTAGAATGTAAATTTCTAGTGGTAATTCCTAATTCAGTAAAATGCACACAGAACTGGAAATTGATAGCATTGAGGATACAAAACAAAAATATCTTAGTGTAATGAAAGAATGGGATTCGAACTCCGGACCTAAGTAGAGAAACTGTCAACAGCCGGCAATTAAAGGCTGATTCAGTCAGCCAATTAGGAACGAGCCGCGGACTCGCCAGACCCGATGCAGCACGGACTTCTCATCGAACAGGGAGCGGATCATCAGCACCTGCAGGCCGGACACGCCCAGCATGACCGCCAGCTGCAGGGCGGACCAGCGGCTCACCCGGGCCGCGCTGTCCTCCATAGCCAGCCGGTCGCGGGTCTCGTCGACACGGAACTCCCGCTGGATGCTGGCGCTGCGATGCAGATTGTCCTCCACGGCCCACGTCAGCGTCTGGGGATGGAGGGGCGGTGGTGATCGGGGACCTCAGATCTTCATGTACTATTCTCAGTCTATGGAAATCTCAACTCTAGAAATCTAAACCCTGGAAATCTCAACTCTAGAAATCTCAACCCTGGAAATCTCAACCCTGGAAATCTCAACCCTGGAAATCTCAACCCTAGAAATCTAAACCCTGGAAATCTCAACCCTGGAAATCTCAACCCTAGAAATCTAAACCCTGGAAATCTCAACCCTGGAAATCTCAACCTTGGAAATCTCAACCCTGGAAATCTCAACTCTAGAAATTTCAACCCTGAAAATCTCAACCCTGGAAATCTCCACTTTGGAAATCATGATTTAGGAAATCTCAACTCTAGAAATCTCAACCCTGGAAATCTCAACCCTGGAATTCTTAACCCTGGAAATTTCAACCCTGGAAATCTCAACCCTGAAAATATCAACCCTGGAAATCTCAACTCTAGAAATTTCAACCCTGGAAATCTCAACCCTGGAAATCTCCACTTTGGAAATCATGATTTAGGAAATCTCAACTCTAGAAATCTCAACCCTGGAAATCTCAACCCTGGAATTCTTAACCCTGGAAATTTCAACCCTGGAAATCTCAACCCTGAAAATATCAACCCTGGAAATCTCAACTCTAGAAATTTCAACCCTGGAAATCTCAACCCTGGAAATCTCCACCTTGGAAATCTCAATTTAGGAAATCTCAACTCTAGAAATCTCAACCCTGGAATTCTCAACCCTGAAAATCTCAACCCTGGAAATCTCAACCCTGAAAATCTTAACCCTGGAAATCTCAGTGTTAGAAATCTTAGCCCCGAATTCTCAACCTTGGAAATCTCCACACGAGTCAACATTGTAAATCCTTCGGAGAATTCAATTCTGGAAATCTTAACTATCGATATTTTAACCTCGGAATTCTCACCTTAATCCTGCCATGAGATATTCATAGCAGGATTAGTGTTGGAAGTGTCAGCCTTCAAACTTTTTTGTCAGTCTATGGAACCCCCCCCAACCTTGAGAATCTCAGTATTGAACGAATTTTCATCTGATTTTCAGCTGCGGACGTCTCAAACTTGGAAATCTCAGCTCTATGGAGATATTGACATTGAAATTCTCATTTGAGCACTAGTTACGGAAATCTTAGTCTTGGGATATTTATCTCATCCAGCTATGGAAACTTCAGGTTTTCAAGTCCAATCTGATGACCAGTCTGAGACACTGAGCTGTCAAGGATCAGGGAAACCAACCAGAAAGTGCGACCAGCTGATGTCCAAGCGCTTCAGCTCAGCAGTCATGGCCTCGGGCAGAGGCTCCAGCATCTCGCCGCCCCCTCCGCTGACGTTGATGCGCTTGCGCTGCAGCTCGATCCTGAAGTCCACAACTTTATCGTACCAGCTGGAGTGCCGGTTGTCCAGGCACACCGTGTGCACCGGCGACTCGCCGCCCGGGACCGCCGACTCCGGAGCGGCCGGCGCCAAGAAGCCGCCCTGGCGCCGTTCCCGACTCTCGTAGGCCACGCGGCCGCCCGGGCCGACAATGTACACATCGATGTCCAGCCGGCCGCCGTACAGAACTCGAAACTCGAACTGGAACGACTTCGCTGTTCGATGATGAAAGCACTGACGGCCACGGCTGGGGAGAACAAAGACAAAGGAGGAGTCCACGCCGTCGAAGGAGTCGCTGGACTCGGCTGACGGCAGTAGGAAGCTGGGAATCCGGCGTGGCGGTGGCGGCCCACGAGGCGGCGGCGGCGGCCCCCGCGGAGGTGGCGGCGGCATTCGCTGGCCATCGGGACCCGGCTGCGGCGAACGACCGTGCGTTGCCTGAATCTGAGCGCTGGGCACGGGCGGAGACTGGACGTTTTTTGATGGCGGGGCCTGACCACTTGATGGCGGGTCCTGACCGCTTGATGGCGGGTCCTGACCGCTTGATGGCGGGGCCTGACCGCTTGATGGCGCAGTCTGACCGCTTGATTGCGCAGTCTGACCGCTTGATGGCGGGGCCTGACTGTTCGATGGCGGGACCTGACCGTTTGATGGTGGGGCCTGACCGCTTGATGGCGGGGCCTGACCGCTTGATGGCGGGGCCTGACCGCTTGATGGCGGGGCCTGACCGCTTGATGGCGGGGCCTGACCGCTTGATGGCGGGGCCTGACCGCTTGATGGCGGGGCCTGACCGCTTGATGGCGGGGCCTGACCGCCTGATGGCGGGGCCTGACTGTTCGATGGCGGGACCTGACCGCTTGATGGCGGGGCCTGACCGCTTGATGGCGGGGCCTGACCGCTTGATTGACCGCTGACCGCCTGACCGCAGACAACTAAGCAGACGCAAAGGCAGGCAAGCCACGCACGAAGTTGGGCGGCACCTCGGACCATAATTGAACTGGCAGCTGACAGTAGTTTAGCAGTAGTATGATGCGCATGCATTAATTTTAGTTTCAAATATGAATTTTTACCAATTTGCATTGTACTGTATTTGGATAGTGCTTTAATATCAAGGCAAAGTAACAAAAGGAAATTTTATATAAAAAAATAATTCAAATTGTGCTTTATTCATTAAGGTTTTGATAGAAAAGTTAGCAAGCAATTTAAATGTTGCTATTTTAAATGCTGGAACAATACAAACGTTCGAATCGGAAATGCGACTTAATTTCAAGCCGGCACTAAATAGCTGAAATGCCCTAAAAGATAAAAAAACTATAGGCAGATGAGCCATTCACTAATTCTTAAAACGCGTACTTACCCCACAGATACCCAATCATGTACCTGAGAGTACCGCACAGATACCCAATCATGTACCTGAGAGTACCGCACAGATACCCAATCATGTACCTGAGAGTACCGCACAGATACCCAATCATGTACCTGAGAGTACCGCACAGACACCCAATCATGTGTCTGAGTGAAGCCCGGAAATACCCATTCCATGACAGAGTACCTACAGACACTTCATCAGAGAATTACAGTGCTCAAACTATCTACAAATTTATACAACAAAAATTGTTAAAAGTTTATATTAAAAAGGTCACTGAGACTGGAACGCCTCCTCCAGCGCTTGGCCAACGGCTTGGTTACAGTTGTACAGCAGCTGCAGTCTGGCAGTTAATCGGGGCGGCGTTTCGAACTTATCGAAGCTGTCGTTCAGTTGCGGTAGCGGCGGAATTCTACCGCGAATTGGTGGCACGGCTGGAGCCGATGCGTGGGCGGATGCTGGAGTCGATGCGTGGGAGGATGCTGGAGCCGATACGTGGGCGGATGCCGGAACCGATGCGTGGGAGGATGCTGGAGCCGATACGTGGGCGGATACTGGAACCGATGCGTGGGAGGATGCTGGAGCCGATACGTGGGCGGATTCTGGAACCGATGCGTGGGAGGATGCTGGAACCGATGCGTGGGAGGATGCTGGAGCAGATGCGTGGGCGGATGCTGGATCCGATGCGTGGGCGGATGCTAAAACCGATACATGGATGGACGCTGGAGCTGATGCCGGAACTGATGCGTGGGCGGATGCTGGGGCGGATACAAGCGAGTCATTCAACAGCGAAGATTCCAGACGGAACTGGCAGATGGGAGGCTGTAGAGCCGCCTCATCGTGTCGAAAATCAACGAACAGGTGACCGAACGGCCGCCGGGAATTATCACTGTCCGACTCTGTCGGAACCGGAAGTTCAACGGCAGACGTCGACAGGGAGATGTCGGCGAACAGGTCCGAAAGAGAATCGACCAAGACACTGCGGCGCCGGGGACGGACGGGCGGCTCTGGCGGCAGCGGCTGAGAAACGAAAAATTTGTCAATCTTCACAGCAGCTTCGCCCGGCTTCGGTGCCGGCTTCCGGTTCTCTGCTGGCTTCTTTTTCTTCTTTTTCTGCTTCTGCTGCTCCTGCTTTGCTTTCAGCTTGTCCTCCTTCTCCTGCAGCCTCAGCTGCTCGAAGCCGGCCAGCATGTCCCGGTACAGCTGGCCGAAAGGGTGCCGGGGCACGCACAGAGTGTAGAACTCCGATTCCGTCCAAATGTCGAACTCGAGCTTGTGGAATTCCACCTGGGTGCGGGGGGGGGGCAATAAAACTTTTTAGACTTAATACCTTGAAGAAGAGGTATAAAAATATTATCCAAAAAACTAAATCCCCATTGATACAACTCTATAAGACAGAATTCAATAAGATAGAGTTCAATCAGATAGAAACAAATCCGTTAACATGGATACCATATAATACTGCATAGAATAGAGTCGCATAGTTGCCCAGTGCTGAAATCTGATCAAAATTTAATACACTCGTAGGATAGAACCCGATAGGATAGAACACCATAGGATAGAACCCGATAGGATAGAACACCATAGGATAGAACCCGATAGGATAGAACAACATAGGATAGAACCCGATAGGATAGAACACCATAGGATGGAACCCCATAAGATAGAACCCATAAGATAGAACACCACAGGATAGAACACCATAGGATGGAACCCCATAAGATAGAACCCATAAGATAGAACACCATAGGACAGAACACCATAGGAGGGAACACCATAGGATAGAACACCATAAGATAGAATCCATAAGTTAGAACGCCATAGGATAGAACACCATAGGATGGAACACCATAGGATAGACCATAGGATAGAACACCATAGGGTAGACCATAGGATAGAACACCATAGGATAGAACCCGATAGGATAGAACACCATAGGATAGAACCCGATAGGATAGAACACCATAGGATGGAACCCCATAAGATAGAACCCATAAGATAGAACACCACAGGATAGAACACCATAGGATGGAACCCCATAAGATAGAACCCATAAGATAGAACACCATAGGATAGAACACCATAGGAGGGAACACCATAGGATAGAACACCATAAGATAGAATCCATAAGTTAGAACACCATAGGATAGAACACCATAGGATGGAACACCATAGGATAGACCATAGGATAGAACACCATAGGGTAGACCATAGGATAGAACACCATAGGATAGAACCCGATAGGATAGAACACCATAGGATGGAACCCCATAAGATAGAACCCATAAGATAGAACACCATAGGATAGAACACCATAGGAGGGAACACCATAGGATAGAACACCATAAGATAGAATCCATAAGATAGAACACCATAGGATAGAACACCATAGGATGGAACACCATAGGATAGACCATAGGATAGAACACCATAGGGTAGACCATAGGATAGAACACCATAGGATAGAACCCGATAGGATAGAACACCATAGGATGGAACCCCATAAGATAGAACCCATAAGATAGAACACCACAGGATAGAACACCATAGGATGGAACCCCATAAGATAGAACCCATAAGATAGAACACCACAGGATAGAACACCATAGGATGGAACCCCATAAGATAGAACCCATAAGATAGAATCCATAAGATAGAACACCATAGGATAGAACACCATAGGATGGAACACCATAGGATAGACCATAGGATAGAACACCATAGGGTAGACCATAGGATAGAACACCATAGGATAGAACACCATAGGATAATACACCATAGGATAGAACACCATAGGATAATACACCATAGGATAGAACACCATAGGATAATACACCATAGGATAGAACACCATAGGATAGACCAGAGGATAGAACCCATAAGATAGAACACCAAAGGATAGAACACTATAGGATAGAACACCACAGGATAGAACACCATAGGATAGAACACCATAGAATAGAACACCATAGGATAGAACACCATAGGATAATATACCATAGGATAGAACACCATAGGATAGACCAGAGGATAGAACTCATTTATAAGATAGAACACCAAAGGATAGAACACCATAGGATAGAACACCATAGGATAGAACACCATAGGATAGAACGCCATAGGATAGACCAAAGGATAGAACCCATAGGATAGAACACCATAGGATAGACCAAAGGATAGAACCCATAGGATAGAACCCTAAAAAATAGAACCATTTTTCCTATAGGATAGAATCCTATAGTAGGGAGTTCCATAGCATCAAATCCTGTGGGATCAAGCACCTCAGGGGAAATCTCAGGGTGCATCTCACCTCGTAGCAGGGCACGCCGGCCCGGATTCGCTCAGCCAGGATTCTCCGGGGCCTCGGGCCCACCGAGCAGCCGGCACTCGCACCTTCGGGCAGCTGCTCATCCCAGATGCACAGCAGCGGCAGCAGCTTGGCAACGGTGTACTCCTCGGCCCATTCCAGCCTGTCCAGGCAGAAGCGGACCAGCTCCAGCGGCCTGGGCCGGCGCCACACCACCCGATCCTCGGTAAGCAGCGGCCAGCTCCGGTTGGCCTCTAGGAATTCGCTGACGATGGCCGGTGCGGCAGCCGACGTGGCCGACGCGGCGATGAACCGGCGAAGCACGCCGCAACCGTCGGCATCGACTCCTCCGCCGCCGGCCTCCAGCAGTTTGGCAGTGGCGTCGGCGCCGGGCGGCAGGCAGCGGAAGAACTTCAGCGCCAGGGCTGGCCCGACGCCCGGAGTGCCGCCTGGCGCGTAGTCGCAGCCGAGCAGCAGCGCCAGAGCCACCAGGCGGTCCCGGCCGAGGCCCAGCTGAGTGGCCAGGCGGCAGCTCTCGAACCAGTCTACGTGGGCGTCACGGCTGTCCATGCTGCTCGAGGGGGGCGAGTGAGCAAGCGATGGCACAGTTACAAAATTGATTTGAATTAAGAAATTTGAGCTGGCGCATGGCGTGACAGTTATTTTCAAGGGTTAATCATTAGTTCAGATTCTATAAGGGGCTATCTAAAATCTCAGGAAGGCTTGCAAGGAGTCAAATCTTAAGGACAAATTTAGGATAGGGTGAGATTTCCAGAGGGAAAATCACTGGGTGAGATTCTCAGATATCAATCTTGGTGAGATTCTCAGAGGTCAAATCTCTGGGTGAGATTTCTAGAGGTCAAATCTCTGGGTGAGATTCCCAAAGGCGAAGTCTCTGGGTGAGATTCCCAGAGAGAAAATCTCTGGGTGAGATTTCTAGAGGTCAAATCTCTGGGTTAGATTTCTAGAGGTCAAATCTCTGGGTTAGATTCTCAGATGTCAAATCTCTTGGTGATATTCTCAGATGTCAAATCTCTTGGTGAGATTCTCAGATGTCAAATCTCTTGGTGAGATTCTCAGATGTCAAATCTCTGGGTGAGATTCTCAGATGTCAATCTTGGTGAGATTCTTAGAGGTCAAATCTCTGGGTGAGATTTCTAGAGGTCAAATCTCTGGGTGCGATTCCCAAAGGCCAAGTCTCTGGGTGAGATTCCTAGAGAGAAAATCACTAGGTGAGATTCTCAGAGGTCAAATCTCTGGGTGAGATTCTCAGACGGAAAATATCTGGGTGAGATTTCCAGATACCAAGTCTCTGGGTGAGATTTCCAGAGGCCAAGTCTCTGGGTGAGATTCCAAGAGGCCAAGTCTCTGGGTGAGATTCCAAGAGGCCAAGTCTCTGGGTGAGATTCCCAGAGGCCAAGTCTCTGGGTGAGATTCCCAGAGGCCAAGTCTCTGGGTGAGATTCCCAGAGGCCAAGTCTCTGGGTGAGATTTCCAGAGGCCAAGTCTCTGGGTGAGATTCCTAGAGAGAAAATCACTAGGTGAGATTCTCAGAGGTCAAATCTCTGGGTGAGATTCCCAGAGGCCAAGTCTGGGTGAGATTCCGAGAGAGAAAATCTCTGGTTGAGATTCCGAGAGAAAATCTCTGGGTGAGATTCCGAGAGAGAAAATCTCTGGGTGAGATTCTCAGAGGGAAAATATCTTTGAGATTCCCAGAGGTCAAATCTCTGGGAATCTGGGAATTTCAGGGTCATTGCTCAGTGCTCAGTCCCACCCGACTCTCAATCTGGGTTCACAGCAGCTTAAACTCCAACTCGAACCTGAAGTTGCGCAGCACCCGCTTGGCCCCGTAGAGAAACGCGTCGCCATCGTTGGTGATGACGGCGTCCACAACTCCGCGGTTGTTAAGCAGCGCGGCCAGACTCTCCGCCTCGCCAGGGCTCTCCACGTGCGGTACGCCGAGCAGGTCGAGCAGGCGGCAGCAGTCGCCGCGCAACAGGCGGCGGAATCTGGCCCGCTTGCGGATCCGCTCCGGGTCCACCGGCCGCTCTGCGACTGTGGGATGAGCGATTTAAACTGTCAGTCACTGCCTGCCGCTCTCCCTACACAGCCTGCCACTGCCTGCCGCTCTCCCCTACACCGCCTGCCACTCTCTCCTACACAGTCTGCCACTCTCCCCTACACAGCCTGTCACTCTCCTCTACACAGCCTGCCACTCTCCCCTACACAGCCTGTCACTGCCTGCCGCTCTCCCACATCCAAATCAACTCACCTGGCTTAGCCCCTTTGCCAGCCATCTGCTGGGATCTGGCAGTCATAGTCGCCACCTTCAAGACGGGCGCTTCGCCGTCCACAACAAAGAGCGGCCTGACGCCCAGCTTGAGCAGGTGCAGGGTTCTGAACAGCAGGTTGCGCAGATGCAACCGACCAGGAATGGCGCAGGCGGCCTCCCGCTGGTCTGCATGTCGTCAACAACCCAGATGGCCAGGTCGATGGCGATTCGGAGGCCGCGCAGCTCCTCAAGCGGGGTGTGCTGCGCCGTTGGCTGAATGATGGACCAGAGGCCGTGGACGCCCATTTTTCTAATTAGTCAAGGAATAACCTGTAACACGTTGAGCTTATGTAAGTTACCAGTTAGTATATTAGTATTTGTTTGCTATAAATGTTTTAGCAGACTTTAGGCAAGACAATATTCAAGTCCAGTAAATATGATGTTCAGAGCATCAGAGGAGTTGGCTGCATTTTTAAAGACTCTGAAATGGAAATTTTAACAGAATGTCTTTCAGGAGCAGAGCATCTTAGCAATAAATGCATTTTTATTCTTGTGCCATGAGCCCAGCTTCAATTCTGTACCTATGGGAGCAAATGGGGATCTGTGCATATGGCATCTTGAACAGATGAAGAAATCAATCAAAGCACTTAAAAAACATATTCCTTACTTTCCTGTGTATAGCTGTACACCTTGGATTTAAGTTTGCTTTGTATGCTTGCATGCTTGATAGGGCATCTATGCATTCATATATGTGCAACCTTGATTTTATCTAGCAAGTATGACATTTATTTCAAACAAATGTGACATCCCCAATATCTAGAGGGCTTTTTGCCACATTGCTTTGCTCTGCATACAAATTAGATATTTTTTCTCTTTGGCTTTAACTATTTTAGAATATATTTTTTTTTTGTAATAAGTTTTCTCTTTTTCATTTCCTATGTTTTTCCCTTGTTTTATTCACTGTTGTATATTGTACTTTTGAACTAACTTCTTTGTTTATGGACCTCCCTATGTGCCTTTGCTTTATTTTATATATGCAAGAAGTGAATCTTAAGTATGAGCTGCATAAAATGCAGTCATATTTGCAAAGGACGGCTGCACCTAAACTACTGCGCAATTTTCATTTTTTCTATGTAACATAGGAATTTTCGTTCCCACGCATATGCTTATGTTTTAAATAAAAAGGAGAGACAGTGGAGGCGCTCGCTTCACTTTTCCTCTCGCCCGCATCAGCGGGCCTAAAGGCATGGCCATTGCCTCGGCTGGGCTGTAGGCCGCAGCAGCCTGGGCCCAGAAAAACCGTGCTTCGAGTTCAATTCTTTGTTATCCGACGTGAGCAGAAGGTGCAGGCAGGATGGACACAAAATCCTACCTGTTACAATGGTTCCCTGACCGCGTGAGTCTGCTAGACGAAGTTCCTGTCACGAAGGATAACAGAGGGTTGAATAGAAGCCGGTTGAAGGACAGCACAAAATCAGCAAATCGAGATCTGGCGACCAGAGGACATCTTGCGTTGTTGGCGTGCTTGATGGCATTAAGTAGCAACGGTGGTTCAGTTTAACTGCCACCACGGTGCAGCCGCCGCCCCAACTGACGCGTGTTCAACTGCCGTTCGGATGGATCGACAAGAAGAGAGTCAGCCCCGGCGTCACTGTCTCGGCGACCGGCATGCAGATCAAGTTTCCTGCCCTGAGAGGCGATGCGTCTCAAAAGCGGAGCAGTGTTTCGGCCCAAGGCCAAGAGTCGTCTCCCCACAGCAAGAAGACTGTGAGGGAAATCTGCGGTGCATCCGGCAGGAAGACCGGAGCACGATCTGTGCATGCAAGAGACATGCCAGTGAAGCTACTTAAGATAGCTCACGAGGACTGCATGCCCGTTTCCGAGTTGGCGGACTTCAAGGCTGACCCCCTTAGAGCAGCGCGAGCTGAAGAATGGTAGCGACCCGGCTGGAAGAGTCCAACATTGCTATAGCTCATTGCTGGTGTATTCAAGCGCGTTTCAAATGACAACTATTCTTCGAGGTGTCGAAGTTTTTTCAACCACGGAGGGATATGAGCTGCATAAAATGCAGTCATATTTGCAAAGGACGGCTGCACCTAAACTACTGCGCAATTTTCATTTTTTCTATGTAACATAAGAATTTTTGTTCCCACGCATATGCTTATGTTTTAAATAAAAAGGAGAGACAGTGGAGGCACTCGCTTCACTTTTCCTCTCGCCCACATCAGCGGGCCTAAAGGCATGGCCATTGCCTCGGCTAGGCTGTAGGCCGCAGCAGCCTGGGCCCAGAAAAACCGTGCTTCGAGTTCAATTCTTTGTTATCCGACGTGAGCAGAAGGTACAGGCAGGATGGACACAAAATCCTACCTGTTACATTAAGAAAAAAAGCAGAACAAAGTAGACATAACTTGATCCACAATAACTATATTGCCTCTTTCCTTATGCTCAAGACAGCTAAAATTTGAGATACAAATATTCACTTCTAGTATATTAAATATAACTAAGCATTTAATAATATCATAAAATGTTCAAACAATTTTTCAAATAGATAAAAAGTTATACGTAATTGCTTAAATAAATAAAAAGTTATGCAATCTCATGCATGCCAAATTTAAATATTTTTAATACAATTTCTATAGAATCTATAGCCTATGGGCTATTGTTTGGTTTCTATAATATATAGATCTTGATCTAATCAAACCAAAGGTCATAGATACTATAAAATCATTTAAAATATTTAAGGCTTATAGAGCTACTTTAATACTATTCGTTTTGGGCTAATCATTTGGATCTAGCAAATAACCAATGACAATCAATATTGCTAAGACACCAGCTTTTGGAAAACTTTTCTATCATTTGCACCATGTCTATAGGCCTAGTCTAGATCATGTTCAATGCATGCTAAAATAGGCCCCTATCCTAAACCAAATTTATAAATGCACACTGATGCCAATTAATAATTATAATCATTGAATAATAATAATTTTGTAAAATAATAATGTAGATCTAAAAAATTGTAAGCAATCATATAGATGTATACTATGTTGCATATATTTGCACTAGGCCTAGCATCACATGCCTAACACCCATCTGACCTGTCCAAACTAGACAGGTGAAATGACTGCCAGCCAAGGTAAGTTGCAAAATCAAAACTGCAAAAAAAAACAAAAAATTGGGGGAAGAAAGAAAGGAGAGGAAGAGAAAATGAAAAGAAAAGAGGGAGAAGAGAGAGGGGAGGGAGAAGAGAGAAAGAGAAATAAAATAGAAAAAAGCAAGAAAAGTGATATACAAAGTGAAAATTAAGTTGCAATTAGGGGAACTAAGTCACAATTGAGAGGAACTAAGTTGCAATCGGGAGGAACTAAGTTGCAATTGAGAGGAACTAAGTTGCAATCGGGAGGAACTAAGTTGCAATTGGGAGGAACTAAGTTGCAATCGGGAGGAACTAAGTTGCAAATCTAGACAAAACTAAGTTGCATTGGATGGGTGAAATTTTGAGGTTGGGCATATATGCCTAGCATACTATAATATGCACACGGCTCATTCCATATAAGATGGACATTTTTGGAAAATAGAAAAAAGTCAATATTTTTGCTTGCCATTGCCTTATCAGCCAATTTTTTTACCAAATGTTTTTTATGTGTAATATCTACAATCTAAGAATAAATGAATGATAAAATGTTAGATTAGTATGCTATCAAGTGACAAAAAGTCATTTTTGTAAAAATTTAGACATTTTTCTAAGCAAAAGGCATCATTAAGTTTGTGTACCTTTTAAAAACAAATAGAAAGCTTTGGAAGGTTGAAACAAACTATAGATAAAAGTATAGTACTTGCATCATCAGATAAAAGTATTGGTGACCAAATAATCTATTATATTTTTAATATATTGGTACCTCAAAGTTACTGAATTGACAGAAAAAAATATGTTACGACCATAATGTTACGACCATAAGGCTGCCTTTTCTTTTGTTTCTTTGTTGCCTTTTTGAGTTTATATATTCTACAAAAAGAGTATGATTACTAAAGATGTTCTTAGTCAAATTTTAAAAAATGTATTGCAAAATATCAAAAATAAAAATGTTATAAGACTTTTACATTTTAGTTTCTATATGTCAAAAATCCTGTTGTTACGACCATAAGTGGCATTCAAGGTTTAATAGCATCTATACTAATGATGATATCTACATGAAACTCTATAAAAATATTTTTGACAAAATTATCTTTTATTTAAAATATTGGTTTAGTATATTCTATTATTATATTTCATTTTATAAGTAAAAATAGCCTGTCATGTTACGACCATGCTTATATGGAATGAGCCACACTATATAGCAATTTTGCATGCTGATAACTACACAATTTTTAATTAGCACATTATGCATGCTGAGGTTTTAGAATACATTAGAAAATTTGGCATGCACTAGATTTTCTAGAGTATAGCATTTACAATGCAAAAATTGTTATATAATATATATAATAAAGTATTATAATGCATCATGCCACACAAAACAAAGTATTGGACCTAGCTTCTACTACTTATTTAAGGTATAATATAATATAATATTCCTTGGTAATTGGTTATTATAGTATAAGTTTGTTATATAGCCCTATTAGAAAAAGTTGCTAAATGGTAGATAGGCCTAGCCATCTGGCATATTTTTAAAATAACCTTACAGTGTGGCACACTTTTTTTGAGGTGGCCCTTGGTGCAATGCAACACTTGGCACAGTGCTTAGAATCATATGAAAATGCCTATGGACAGAATGGTTACATATAAAAATAGACATGAAAAAATGACCAAATAGTAAAATAATATATAACAAGCTGTTATTATAATAGATTGATATAAAAGTTACTTTATAAAATGTCTTTACAATTAGAGGAATAAATAGAAAAGTAGTTCTAGAGATATATAATAGAATATGTCTATATTATTAAAAATCTGAACTGTTTTTCAATAGAAGGTCCTTTACATATACATATGTTTACTTACTAAGGCTCATGGCTTTTCCATGGAAATTCTTGTGGCAGAGTTCTATTATCCCATGCTATTATAATTTATATAATCTAGCATGTAGTGCAAAGCATTATTGCACTATGGCAATAGCAGAGTCAGAATAAGATTTAGACTCTTGCAATGGATTTAATAATCAGCCTAAATAAGAGTTGGAATTAATGATATTTAGACTCTTGCAACATATTAAATTATGAGTCAGAGTAAAAATAAGTCAGAATGATATTTAGACTTTGCAATTATATTTAATAATCAGTCAGAATAAGAGTCAAAATATTCCGACCATTATTCCAACTTGTAATTTAACTGCATTACAAGTTGGAATAATGGTTGGAATATTCCAAGTTGGACAAAGTTTAAACGGTACTTTGTATATGACTTTTCTTACCTTTTATCTTTTTCTTTCTTTCTTTTTCTTTCTCTTCTTTCTTTTTTCTCTTTTCTTGCCTTTCTTTTTTCTCCTATTTTTCATTTTTTCATTTTCATTTTTGCAACTTACTTTGGCTGGCAGCCATTTCACCCATCTAGTTTGGATGGGTTAGACAGGTCCAGGTGTTGGGCATGTATGTATGAAAGGCATAGACAAAAAAATCAGGAGGACCAAGCAAATTTTAGCCAAAAACAGAGCTATCCTGCCACCTAGATTGCCCCCTTCCCCAGAATCCACCCCCTCAAAAAATTTCTGGTTGCACTAATGCATTATTGGCATAGGCCTAGCCATAGCCATAGGACAGTGGGCCATGAGAATAAGCACTGCCATAATAATATTGGAGCTATATAAATATGGTTAGAAATAGAAACCCATTGTCTTACTCTTCGCTTTAGACTTATGCATACTTTTGATAAAAAGTATAAAAAATATATTAAGTTCAGCAAATTAATTTATATTTATAATAATAACATTAAATTAAAAAATAATGAAATCTAGACTAAATTAAAAATGCAGTCTAATTTAGTCCAACTCGGACTAATGCAGTTTGCAGTACATAACACTAACAACAAAAGTTAAGTAAAGTAAGCCTCATTCTATACGGCTTATGCCTAGAATATGAGCCTTATTAGTTAGGGTTATTCCCTTCTAATAGTAGCCACTAAGACGTGTGTACTGTAATGTACATAAGGCCCTCCACCAATCCTGATTCCTGATACAGTAGCAAACTCAGCCCAACGATGCTTAACTTAGATCTTAGCGTCCCGACCTCAGAATTTTCTGTTTAAACCACGATACCGACTGACTTTCCAGGCTTGCTTTCCAGCCTAACCATGTTAGCCACGCTATCAATTACGGTCTACATCACATCAGTCAGGAGGCTGCGAATTAAAAATTGATGACGACTAGGCCGCTGAATTCGAAAATGTTTACACGATAAACTTGTGTATTATAACCAACTTTATTTGGAAGATTCTTGGGTTTTGTGAAAAAATCATTAGAAAGTATACCGTAAGTTCAATCATGAGTTATTGTAAGCACTAATTGAGCTTTTTTGTTTTTATCTCTGAATAAAAAACGAAAAATTATGAATTTTTCATGTTTTCATCAAAAGTACATACATCATGCAGAGCCTGCATTGCCAGCATGCTGTCAGAAGCATTTTGCTGCGTTGTTTTGTGCTTGGAGGTAGCAAAGTATTGTGACACGGCTGACTCCAGACTAGCTCGCATTTATCAATCAATTTATCAGACAATCGCGCATTTAAAGATTGATTGGGGCGAAATAAAAACTACATGTAAACTGATCCTCTTTGCTTCTAGGTTTTACCATAGACAGATGTTTTTTTCATTGCAAACCTGAGTTCCCTAAAGAGACTAATATGTCAAATTATTCCAGCTTACTATAATTTTCAGAACGGTATATTTTAACAGTCTTTTCTCAAGTTCTTTAAGATTTGACTTTGATACTGCAGGGACTAAAATGAACTTCTACGTATACGCCATGATAATCGTTTTCATCGTTATGTTTTTTGGTAAGTAGCAGCTCAGCTTTCGAGTCTGTCAAGAGCCTTAATTAGGCTTTTTTCAGCTGCTTATCACCAATGCTTTCTAGCTGCCTCCCCACCCCATCACTCACTCACTCATTCACTCACTCACCTGTGCCCACCGCAGACTCTGGATCTGCCTGCAGCAGCTCCGAAAAATGCACAAAAACCGGGGGCTACTGCAGGAACTATGCAGACTGCTGCTCACAGCGGTGCAACGTGGGCAAATGCTGGTGAAGTCAATGAGGAGCTAGCAGCCCGTCTGAAGTTTTAATGCCCCTTAATTGTTTTCCCATCTCGTCGTTTGTTGCGGTTTGTTTTTTGAGATAATAAAAATAAATTTAGAGAATTACATCCGTGTGCAATGCAGCTGGCTTCACGCTATAGCATCTGGAAGATCTGATTCAAAACCAGCACATGTGACTAAGCTGTCCACACTTTATACTTCACACTTTATCTGTTGACCCCGTGTTTTGTTATTACAATTTTGTGCATCACTGACTATCTGCCACTGAAATGTATTTATACTCTACGTTTTGACTTAAATTAAATAAATTCCAATCTGCCCGATGATGTGATGGGTTTCGACCTTCGGGCTCCTTGTTAGGGAAGCCTTCGGGCCTCAGGCTCAGAAATAAATCAATTAGAGACCTGGCCCCCCACTCCTGTCAGATGGTCAGCCCCATGGTAGCTTGATCGTGTGACGAGCAGTCTAGGTCCTATAGCTTAGAGAGGGACAGCGAGAGACGAGCAGGGAGAATTTTGAAAGTAGAAATTAGCTAATCCGCAGATCAACTAACTTGCTGCCACCAGCCCGTGCGCCCTGGCTCACCACACCGGGACTCTCGAAATCGGGCTTCCGACTAGAAGGGGCTTTGCACTTACCTGCCATCTAGTGTCTTTTTGCTGTCAATCTCGAAGTCATAGCCGATGATAAGGGACACCGCTGGGACTAGATCGCATTGGCCATGCAGGTACAGAGGGGACTTGTGCAGGGGATTCTTGCGGTGGCGAGTCTATGGGGTAGCTGCATGTACTATTACATTGCTAAATGCGAAGATATGTACTTTTGGCCTTCAACGCGCCAACTAGCCTCTCATAGCGCTGATGATAGACTAACTCGAACTTCAGAGACCGCATGATTCATTTACCCGAGCCGCTTGGCTACCCTAGAGTGCACAAAGTACATCTCTGGCGCCGATTCTGCACTTCTGGCAGTTTTGCTCACTGATTTGATAGATTGGTCGACTGAGAACTGCCTTGCCATTGGTCCACTGTGACCGGCGCCTACTAGCTTAGCTACTCATCTGAGCCATCGGCGAACAAAGAAATAAAACCGATAAAAATAACTGTTAGATTTAACCTTCTCCTTAGTTCACTTCACACTTCAGATTGAATTGGAGTCTTCGACTACTAGCAGTATTATTGAATGATTTCTGCCTCAGCAACAGCACTACTGAACAAAATGAGCAAAAGTGTGCGCCTAATTCAGCTACTGCAACAGGGGACAGATAAGGGATCACCCAATCAAGCAAGTCTAGGTAGCC
This sequence comes from Macrostomum lignano, assembly GCA_002269645.1. Lineage (NCBI taxonomy): Eukaryota > Metazoa > Platyhelminthes > Macrostomidae > Macrostomum > Macrostomum lignano. The sequence continues at coordinate 145,315 of NIVC01001389.1, forward strand.
TCTCACCCAACCAATCAGAAACTCAACAGCCGGAGACCAGGTAATCCACAGTGACCGAATCGGCTCGATGCTCTGCAGCTGTAGACTCGGGATGATGCTGTCACAATCTTCGCTGTTAGCTAGCAGGTGATGCTCTTAACTTGATGTTCGCTGCTGATGACCGGGGGACTCGTCCTTGATGATGATGGGGGGAAGTCGCAATCCGGGGATCAAGAAACGACGGTCAGTTCCGGGCCGGTGGAGTAGGAACCAGGCCAGAGTCGGAACAGGTTGAGGTCCGAGCGGGCCAAAAACACCGGTTTAAATAGCCGCCAACTGGACCGCAGTTTGTTATAATGGAACACGTCTATTCTGATTGGCTGAGCCGTTTTGTTAAAATGAGCGCCGGATTTTCTGATTGGCTAAGCTTGTTGCTACCCAGAATCACGTGACCGGGAGATCCTATCAGTTCCCACAGGGTCGTAAAAAGATGACAGGTGCGGCCATAAATCACTCAAAATCGCAACAAAATGATTTCTGACTTTTCGCGTAGGATTAACAGAAATTAATGAAAAAATATACATTAGAAAGCTCTTATTAAATAGAAAGTGAAGATAATGAAGAGAAATCGCTAATCGCTAATCCCAAAGTACTTTTAGGGGTAAAACGCATAGCTGTCAAAGCTGTCACACGCTTGAGTGAACACGAACAATAGGCTCTGACCTCATAAATCTTGATGGCCTGTCAAAATGATGAGAAAGAAGCTACCGCCTGCATCCTCTCAGACCATCTGGCGCCCGCCTCAACACTGAGTGAGGCGCAGGTGGCTGTCAGACCAGCTTCGAAAGCGATGATTTATGACCCAAAAAGCTGCGCCTATGTTATTATGACTACTAGTATGACCAGACATTATATCTAGTATAAATTTTATGAAAATTCGCAGAAAAAGAATAAAAATGCCCTTAGCCTGCTGTCAGTAGGCAAGTAAGTTTAGAGCCCATGTGCTAGCGCGGGATTTGGGAAAAAGTGCGTCCTCATCAGATGCCTAAAGTTAGGCGAAACATGTCGTTCTAATGAAAATGCTCGAAATCTCCTTTCTTTTACTTCTCATTATCAAGCGTGCTGTTCTACTTTATACTTCCATGACAAACGCGAAATCAAAGACTTTCAAATAATTCAACACCAGATGCTAGCAGATTAAAGTTTCTTTTGTTCAACTTAGCATACAGCTGGCGCCTTATAGTCGTACATGTAGCTATTTGCATTTGAGCTGTTCTACTTCTAGTTGGTGTAGGCAAATGTTCTGTAATTATTTTCATGTGCTACACGTGTATAATGGGGTTCAACTCAAAATATGAGCGCATGCAGCTTGAGGTTCTGTACGTGTTGCTCGAGTTTTATGTGTGTAGCTTGATCGGTACTGTGGAATTCCAAGGTCCTGTAACTTGAGGTTCTGTACGTGCACATGTGAACTGAGGTACGGATATGGAATATTAAGGAATAGTTGAATCCATCAAAAATATCCATAATTTAGATAAAAAATCAAGCAGATTTTGCAGTTGGCAGATGTGCAATTACATTTTCCACATCAAATGAAGAAATACATGCTGTCTGATGCGTCCTGCTCAAGACACAACAGACTTTTTGCTTATCAGTGTTGCAGCAACTCTGCGAGGATCGGGTCCAACTGTTGCTTCCAATCTCGCTCGAGCAGCCAGATCCAATGCTTCTAACGAGCTCAGGATTAGCTTCAGCTTCTTAGAGAAGCACGTCTTACAGAGACAGAGTCAGCTGTTTATCCAGCTCAAGTTGGTCATCAAAAAGATACTACCCAAGAAGCTGAGCACATTCGTGATGAAGATTTATCTCGCCAAGGCAATTGTTCAGTATGCTGCAGCGCCACATTAGGAAGCTGAGCAGCATCTGGGCGCTAGAGCCGTTGGTTGCAGTTCTAAAGGAATCTTGTAGCGCCCTTCATTGATCGATCGATCGAACATTCTAGAAATCACAAATTCAAATGTCGCGATATTTCAATAAACTTCTCTTCACTTCAATAAAATTCTAATTTCAAGCATTTATTAATGAATACTGATTGGTTTATTATATTAATAAACAGCATAGTCAATATAGCATTAAATTTTTCCATAATTTACTTGCACTTTAAATTTGTTATACTGTAAGAAATATTTCTAAAACTTTCCGGAAAACCAAAATCATGTCTGTACTCGTATAAATATACGGCAGGCGATCGAAAAACGGATCACTCTTTCCCATTTTCTTACTTCTTCCCGAATATGCCAATAAAACCAAAAGAACCATCGCATTTGCTCTGCATTTTCCTCAAAACTCTACAACTCTCGACCTGCTGCACAGCTTCCTAGGCGACAGTTCCGCCCACAGTTTGTCTGCAAGCCGCACTTCTTCCTGCCTGGCGCTCCGCTGTTTCTCAAGAACGCTGGCACCGGAGCGGAGCCGGGGATGACAAAGCAACGGCTACGCAGAGAGACACTCGCAAGGACCACTAGGAACACTTCGTTAATTACAGTCTAGTAGAGTGTACGAGCGTACTTGGCAACCGTAGCACGGAGGCCGAGTACAAGCAGCTACTAGTAAACAGAGCGGGGTGCAGTTGTGTCTCCATGTCATGACTTTGCTCCAGCTGGAAAGGAGAGATGAAGCAAAACAGCTGCTCGAGGCTCAAAGCCGATTCCCGATAAAATACAAAGTACACGTGATGTTTTTCTTTTAAACAAAGGAAACTAGTTTAAGTAGTCCCTGGTTGGACTTTGGATTTTCAGCTTTCGACGTCCCGAACTTGCTGCTGAAGCGTAAAAAGACAATTCCAATCATCTACGCGAAGCTTCCGCAGCCTGCTGTGGAGCATGAGAGCCGAGCTGCTGGGGAAGCAACCTCTCAGGAGAGTGAAAACTATTGGCCCACATAACAACAACAACAACAATAATAATAATAATAGATTACACCTGCCACAATGGACAGAGATGCAACCGACAGCTCAGCCGCACCAATTGTGCAGCGCATCTGAAGGCTGCGTACGCGGCTACCCAGTCCAAGGACTGGGAGGTCGCTTCACACCCTCAATTAACCCAGCTAATGCAGGAATAACCCCCCCCCCCACCAACAAAACTGACAAAAGAAGATTGCAGACAACTCGGATGTTGATGAGCACTTTGTGCAGTCATCGCACTGCTACTCACTAATGCAGTTGCTGAGCTGCAAGAAGGCAAAGGAAGAGCTGATGGTCGGAGCTGGCGAGGCAAAGCTGGACCGCGTATCTGCAGAAGTCAACTGGATTTGAGGATTTCTCTCGATGCAGCTCTTGATGCTGTGTAGCATTCTGTGAGGCCTGCACTGCTCAGTAGCTCCGACTTTCTGCTTACTATTCAATCAGTGTTCTCATCCTAATATTTTTCCAGGCGCGATGCCCAGGAACAAGATGACTTGGGTAACCTCACACCCGCAGGCTCACATGAATTTCCAGCGTATGAAACGCGCCAAATAAGTGGATCAGACAGAAAAAGTATGGGAGCAAGGATTAAACAGAGGGGTTAAACACAGGGATTAAACACAGGGGTTAAACACAGGGGTTAAACACAGGGGTTAAACACAGGGGTTAAACACAGGGATTAAACACAGGGGTTAAACACAGGGATTAAAAACAGGGGTTAAACACAGGGGTTAAACACAGGGATTAAACAGAGGGATTAAACACAGGGGTTAAACACAGGGATTAAAAACAGGGGTAAAACACAGGGGTTAAACACAGGGGTAAAACACAGGGGTAAAACACAGGGGTTAAACAGTCGATAGTTTAAGAGCAACAAACTCGTTAAACAACTCGTGGGCATGCTGACTCAGCTTCTCAGGCTTCAATTTAAAAATAGTTTATACAACACGTAGGACGCAAATGAGAACAACAACTCACAGCTACAATTTTATCAGAAATCTCAGCGTCTTTCTACCAATAGAGGCTTAAGATGTCAGGGAGGGCTATAGTGATAGTTACTCGTATCAGTTCATTGTTAGACTGCATTGACATTGAAGCGTTTCTGATTCATCTCAATAAGTGGAAGAAGCTGCGGATCTCAGCCTCGCTCATCGTATCGTTTATGACGGCCACCGCCTGCACCGTGCTGTTCAACACTCGCGAGTCGCCATGTTTAAATCCGAGTCTCAGGCAGGTGCAGCTGGGAATGCTTGATTCAGAATATGAGGCCGCCACAGTCACCTGCCCTGGCGGCACGAAGCCTCCATTAGAGAAAAATGTTCGGCTCGAGAGAGACGCTGACGTCAGGCCGACTTCCACGAACGAGTTCGGGTCAAACGAGTTCGATTCCGGTGCAGTTCTGTAAGAAGAAAAATTCAACGCGACCCTGGAGCCGTACAGGCCTCTTAAAGTTGGTGTGCCGTCCCAGAAGGCGGCTCCAGTGCTCTTAGTGGTGCAGTCGTAGGTCTCAAGAAATGGTGCTTCCCTGATCTCCCGCTTGAGCCTGACCAGCCACGTGAGTCCCTGCTGCAGGTTCGCGAACTCCACGTTCTCCAGCCACATCTTGGACGACACTCCGTCGAGCTTGGCTCCCTCGCTGCTCCACTCCACATTCTCCGACATCCACTGCTGCGTCTGGCCGCACACCAAGTTGCTCCTGCTGGCGTCCGCATCGTCGCTCATCACCCAGGCGGCCATCAGCTTCGAGCCCACACCCAGCATGAGCTTCCTGCTCAAGGTGAGGAACTTGGCGGCTCTGGCATTGGCGAATGCGGCACAGCGGCGGGGCTGCGAGCTCTCTGCAGCAGCGAGTCCATCGATGAGGTGGCACACTGCGGTGTACTGGAAGAGCGAGCACTGGCGAGTGTCCGAGTCGAACTGGGCCACCTGCAGACCGCTTGAGCCAGCCTCGTAAAGGCACTCGATGATGCCTCTCGGATTCTGAGTCGCCCCCACTGCCAGATTCTCAGCCAGGCACTGCCGTAACTCAATTTTATTCCAGCTGCCGGAGCACTGCTCAATCTGAACCCAACAGACAAGAGCAAGCAGAGAGAGTTCTGAAATGTCGCAACGGGTTTGATTTTATTTTTATTTTGCTTTGAATTGGCTTTGTCTTTTCAGCTCTATAAATCTTCGGTGGGTAACAAATGGAGCCGCTGATGTTGCTGAAACTGTATTGACAGCAGATGGCCTACTTCATGCACTTAGATCACAGTTACTGATTTGTACATAGAATATGCACATCCATATCCATATCCACATCCATATGGCTGTCACTCACATTCACCAGGCAGATTGGCTCACTCATGAGTCTCACTCAACCAGCAAAGTCTGAACAGATGAAACTTACTTAACAGTTTGCTGAGCATCCCGAGCTGGTGAACAAAGTCTTGAATCCTGCACGATCCGGTGAGTTGCCTGAGTCAGCGCAGTTTCAGTGAGAAATTCGCATGTCTTTTATAGACCTGCAGGCAAATGCTGACTGACAGCTGTTATCCGGACTGTCAGCCCCAATTCACTGGCACAAGATGCTACTCACAAGTGCTTGAAGACTTGCAATTTCACGTGAATTTTCGTATCGTCAGGCTGACACAAAAAACACTCCAGCTGGAGTGACGGCTTGTCGATGGCTTCTCTAAACAGGCAGCTTCTCTCGGACCTGCTGCTGCAGGAGTCAGTTACGGCTCCCTGCAGCAGCGAGTCCATCGATAAGGTGGCACTCTGAAGCTGCTCTGCAGTCCTGAGCACCATCTCAACAGCTCAGCTGAGACCGGCTCAAACTGACAGGAAGCACCGCTTTTCAACAGCTCAGCTGAGACCGGCTCAAACTGACAGGAAGCACCGCTTTTCAACAGCTCAGCTGAGACCGGCTCAAACTGACAGGAAGCACCGCTTTTCAACAGCTCAGCTGAGACCGGCTCAAACTGACAGGAAGCACCGCTTTTCAACAGCTCAGCTGAGACCGGCTCAAACTGACAGGAAGCACCGCTTTTCAACAGCTCAGCTGAGACCGGCTCGAACTGACAGGAAGCACCGCTTTTCAACAGCTCAGCTGAGACCGGCTCAAACTGACAGGAAGCACCGCTTTTCAACAGCTTTATGCTTATTTACTTTTATCATATAGTATTTTTGGTTGCGATGCACAGGTCTCGCCAGGCATCGCTAAAGCAAAAGCAGCAGATCTATCAAATACAAAAGGAAGAAGAACTACCAAAAGACCAGAGCAAAACGATAACACAACAGTGGCGTCGCAATCATTCCAAGGATGCCAAGGACACGCAACCACCGAAGTCGCCGGCTACTGGAGGAGTCAGTGGCAGCAAACTTGTGCTAGAAAAGTGGCCTTGAACCGCAACGATAAAAGGGCTGATGCAAGCAATGGAGCTGCCAGACCAATCGGCAGGACTGCAACGAGCATGGCTGACATCGAGAAACTGGAGAATGAAAAAGACTTTCAACGCTGGTTTGTTCGATTTGCTGTTGTCGTGCGCTTCTACAGGTGGTCGGGCGACGAGAAAGCGGAAGTACTGCTGATGAGACTGAGACTGTCTCCGACACTGCTCGATACTCTGGCAGACCAAATGGCGCCGAGTCTGACGAGCGCCAAGACGTTTGATGCATTGGCGGAAGCCCTGGAAGAGATTCTGCTACCAATGAGCTGCGTTCTGGCAGAGAGCTTCGATTTTCGGTGCGGATTCGGTGCGGATTTTCGCTTAACGACTGCGTAAGCCTTAAACTAATCAACAGAAATGAACGACTAAGGGACCAGTACACTTGCGGCTGTAACGAAAAGAACTTCCTAGCTTAAACTGTTGGTAATGAGCAGCACAGATCGAGCGATGTTCTCGTTGTGGGGGTCGCCAGCACGATAAGACAGTTTGCACTGAAAATGTAAAGAGCTGCAGAAAGTGTGAAAAGTCGAACATCTGCAAGATGTGCTTCATGCCGCTTTTGCTTTTCCGTGATGTCGAGCAAGCAATGGTCTGCTCGTGGAAAGCCGAAGCTGCAGAGAACTAATCCGGCTACACGGATGGAAACAGATTCAAGATGATGGGTGGACTCAAGACAACTGTAGTTTGGCAAGGGCAAGTTTTTCAACCACATTTCAAGTGGCTCAGTCCAATCACCATTTTGCGCTACTTGGCAGAGACGTCGTAAACGTCAACATCAAAAGCGTGACCATCGGACACTCGGCAGATGTGTGTAAAACAAGCGACTTCACAGCTTTTGAAGGGTGCCCAATAGAAGTACGTCAAGGCTCGCCCAGCACCATTCGCTTTGAAAGATAAGCTAAAAAAGAAATTTACGACCTGCTGGAAGAAGGCACAGTAGAGTCAGTCAGCTTCTCCGAGTTGGCATCACCAATCGTGTTAGTGCAAAAGCCGAACGACGCGATTCGCCTGTGTGGACTACAAACAGACTGTCAATCCCGAATTGAAAAATGATAGCTACCCGTCGCCAACACCAGAGGAGGCGTTTTCCGCTGTGGCCGGTTGCAGGTTTTGCTCCATTCTGGACCTTTACAACCAAGTCGAGCTTCGAACTTTAAGAGAGACGGAGAACCCTGAGCGGTTGGCTAGACATAATTCAAAGGTCAATGAGGACAAGTTCCAGATCATGAAGAGCAGGGTGGGCTGCATCCTAGACTCAGGAACCATAAACGACCCGACAGTGAGTAAGTTCGAGCGCTACGCAACATGACAGCCCGAGAACATTGTCCGAATTGGAATCACTGATTGGTTTGATCAACTTTAGTGGAAGATTCATCCGGAATCTGGCTGACATGATTGAGCCTCTGACGTGTCTTAAGCCAAAGGACGTGGAGTTTGTCTGGTCAGATGAACAGGAACTTAAGACTCGCACTCTCTTCCGAGGCAGTTCTGGCGTCTTATGATCCTAAGAAACCCGTATGGAGCTTGAGTGTGATGCATCGCAACCGAAAATACTCTATGGTATAATGAGCATAGATAAAATTCTGCTTGGGTTTAATGATCTTCAGCAGATGTCAATCAGATCTTGTCAGATTCCAATCAGATCTTGTCAGATTCTAATCAGATCTTGTCAGATTCTAATCAGATCTTGTCAGATTCCAATCAGATCTTGTCAGATTCTAATCAGATCTTGTCAGATTCTAATCAGATCTTGTCAGATTCTAATCAGATCTTGTCAGATTCTAATCAGATCTTGTCAGATTCTAATCAGATCTTGTCAGATTCTAATCAGATCTTGTCAGATTCTAATCAGATCTTGTCAGCTTCCAATCAGATCTTGTCAGCTTCCAATCAGATCTTGTCAGATTCTAATCAGATCTTGTCAGATTCTAATCAGATCTTGTCAGATTCTAATCAGATCTTGTCAGCTTCCACGCAGATTCCAATCAGATCTTGTCAGATTCCAATCAGATCCTGTCAGATTCCAATCAGATCTTGTCAGCTTCCAATCAGATTACAATCAGATCTTGTCAGATTCTAATCAGATCCTGTCAGATTCCAATCAGATCCTGTCAGATTCCAATCAGATCTTGTCAGCTTCCAATCAGATTACAATCAGATCTTGTCAGATTCTAATCAGATCTTGTCAGATTCCAATCAGATCCTGTCAGATTCCAATCAGATCTTGTCAGCTTCCAATCAGATTACAATCAGATCTTGTCAGCTTCCAATCAGATTACAATCAGATCTTGTCAGATTCTAATCAGATCTTGTCAGATTCTAATCAGATCTTGTCAGCTTCCACGCAGATTCCAATCAGATCTTGTCAGATTCCAATCAGATCCTGTCAGATTCCAATCAGATCTTGTCAGCTTCCAATCAGATTACAATCAGATCTTGTCAGATTCTAATCAGATCCTGTCAGATTCCAATCAGATCCTGTCAGATTCCAATCAGATCTTGTCAGCTTCCAATCAGATTACAATCAGATCTTGTCAGATTCTAATCAGATTACAATCAGATCTTGTCAGATTCTAATCAGATCTTGTCAGATTCTAATCAGATCTTGTCAGCTTCCACGCAGATTCCAATCAGATCTTGTCAGATTCCAATCAGATCCTGTCAGATTCCAATCAGATCTTGTCAGCTTCCAATCAGATTACAATCAGATCTTGTCAGATTCTAATCAGATCCTGTCATATTCCAATCAGATCCTGTCAGATTCCAATCAGATCTTGTCAGCTTCCAATCAGATTACAATCAGATCTTGTCAGATTCTAATCAGATCTTGTCAGATTCCAATCAGATCCTGTCAGATTCCAATCAGATCTTGTCAGCTTCCAATCAGATTACAATCAGATCTTGTCAGCTTCCAATCAGATTACAATCAGATCTTGTCAGATTCTAATCAGATCTTGTCAGATTCTAATCAGATCTTGTCAGCTTCCAATCAGATTCCAATCAGATCTTGTTAGATTCCAATCAGATCTTGTCAGATTCCAATCAGATCTTGTCAGATTCCAATCAGATCTTATCAGATTCCAATCAGATCTTGTCAGATACCAAGCAGATCCACATCAGTTCGGCCAGTCGCCGCGAGTCGCATCGGCGCCATCAACGGGCAGCTTGTTGGCGCGGAACTTGGCCTGAGTGTTGGCTGGAGTAGCACAGTTTGCAGGACATGACGCTGATGGACATGCGGCAATCGTAGCAGATGACGCGGTCCCGGGAGCAGGGCAGGCGGTACCAAGCGTGCCGGTTTGGGTTTGCCAGTATGGGTTTATGCAACTCTGCCGCACTTGCACTGCGGAGATACTCGGTAATGTAAAAGAATAGGAGGGCGTAAAAAGGGCCAGCGGAGATGGCCAATGGAAGGCCTGGGGTAGGTGTGCTTGGCTGGCTGGCGGGTGGTGAAACGCTTACGCAACTCAGCGTTTGTTTGGCGGAGACTGCAGTTGTTTCAATGCACTCCCCAAGCAACAGGTACGCGCGTAAGCTACGCGCGTTTTACGCGCATTTTTTGGTACGATCTCCGCCGCGGCAATTCAACTAGTTTGTCTTCCGTGAACTCAAGGGTCTGGCGAGTTTAGAGTTCTCATTTCTGGTTAAGATATCGGCTAAATCGGACATTGTCTTAAACTTAGCTGCATGATGCTTCAACTGATCGAAAACTATGCTAATAACCTGAGATTGAAATAAGCAGGATTTTTTAATTTTCAGCTTTCATTGGAAACTCCAAATAGAAAAATTTTAATTTGCTCTCTAAGTAGGGTTGGGCTTGTCCTAAAAAATAGGTGTCATGAAAATGAAGCAAATCAGTTTATTTGGCTTACGCTGAATATTTCGCTTTCTGTAAAATATTGTACAGGCGCTTTTAGGGAGGGTTGACACTCTTCGTATATTTTACCGAATATTTAAACAAAACGCTCGTTCGCGCCCACGAGATGCTGTTCAGTCGATTAATAAAAACTTCTAAGCCTGCTACATGAATCCGAAGTTCCTTCCCTGCTGCTGAAAGCTGCCCATCTGCGAGCACCAGTTGCCACCGAACCCTGCGCCGCCGAAATCCGCGCCGGACTTCTGCCTCGCCGGACACAGGCCGTCCAGTTCAAAGTCCATTGAGTCGCTGCAGGGGCCGCCTCTGTTGCTGCCGCCGCCACGGCCAGGGCCTCGGCTGCCGAAACCATTGCCCAGCCCTCCGCCCAGTCTGCTTCTACCGAGGCCGTTACTGAGAAGGTCCATGCCGAGGCCGTTGTTGAATCCTTTGCCAAGGCCTTTGCCGAAACCGTTGCTAAGGCCGTTGCCAAATCCGTTGTCAAGGCCGTTGTCAGGGCCGTTACCAAAGCCGTTGCCAAGACCGTTGCCAAGGCCGTTGCGAAGGCCGTTGCCAAGACCGTTGCCAAGGCCGTTGCCAAGGCCGTGGCCAAAGCCGTTACCAAGGCCGTTGCCAAGGCCACTACCGAGGCCGTTGCCAAGGCCGTTGCCAAGGCCGTTGCCAAGGCCGTTGCCAAGGCCGTTGCCAAGGCCGTTGCCAAGGCCGTTGCCAAGGCCGTTGCCAAGGCCGTTTCCAAGGCCGTTGCCAAGGCCGTTGCCAAGGCCCCTACCGAGGCCGTTACTGAGACCGTTGCCAAGGCTGTTGCCAAGGCCGTTGCCAAGGCCACTACCGATTCCGTTACTGAGACCATTGTCTAGATCATCATCAAGGCCGCTAGCAAAGCCGCTGCCGAGGCCGCCTTCGCCACCGCCCCACCGCCGCCCCTCCACCGCCGCCGCCCCCGCCGACACCACCGCCTCGACCCATGAAGGCTGAATTGAAGTTGTTGAAGGAACCGAAGCCGCCATTGCCTTCAAAGCCGGGGTCCAGCATCATGTTCTGTGGATAAGTTGGTGGGACGTCCAGATCGCCCCAGTTCTCAGGCAGCTCCCACTCGTCCTTGTCATTCACGGGGTCCTGCTGGACAATCTTGGCAAAGTTGGCCACGGGGTCCACCCAGCCGCTGTCCATGTTGGCCGGCCAGTTCTCCAGTCCGCCGGACATGTTCGGCCAGGCGGAGTCCAAGTTGCTAAAGTTTGGCGGCGGCGGCCCGAACTCGTCGTCCTGACCTTCGCCGACCGGGTCGTCGAACATGGAAGCGCCGAACCGGCTGTGCTGGCCTTGAGGCGGGTAGCCCGATGCAGCAAGGGCTGGAGCATTCCGCTGAGGGTCTTGAGCCGGTAGCTGCTGCATCTGCGGCATCTGCGGCATCATCATCGGATTGCCCTGAACACCGGGCGGAATGTGCGGCTGCGGCTGCGGTTGCTGTGGCTGCGGCTGTGGCTGTGGCTGCGGCGGCGGCGGCGGCGGCGGCGGCTGCGGCTGTTGTGGGGGCGGCGGCTGCGGAGGTGGCGGAGGCTGCGTCGCGGGCTGCACTGGAGTCGACCTTACCGGTGCCTGCTGGACAGCAGCGGCTGGCGGACGGCAATTCATGGGTGGCGCTGCTGTCGGATACTGGCTGACCGGTGCCCGGTCCCCACCTGGGTACCTGTCTGCGCACCTTTGCTCCTCTTCCTGTCGGTAAGGAGCTCGCGAGTCCTGGAAGCGGCTGGGCCGACTGTCCGGGTACCCGCTGCGCTGGTTGTCTGCGCACCTTGGCTCCTGTTCCGGCGGGTAGGGAGGCCGCGAGTCCTGGAAGCGGCTCTGCCAGCTGTCTGGATACCTGCCACGCTGGTTGTCTGCGCATTTTGTCTCCTGCTCATGTTGATAGGGGGCTCGCGAGTGCTGCTGACTGTCCGGGTACCCACTGCGCTGGTTGTCTGCATATCTTGGCGCCTCTTCCTGTGAGTAGGCAGCTCGCGAGTCCTGGTAGCGGCTCTGCGGCGGATGTCTGCCGTCTTCTGCCCACCTGGCGCCTCCGCCGGAGCTCAAATTGCGCTGATCGTCCAGCTCCGGATTCCTGGTGCGCCGATCTTCGGGCGCCTGCGAGCAGTTCGAGTTGGTGTCCAGGCGCCGGCTGCCACCTCCGCACGAGGCCGTGCTGGCGCTGTCGCTCACCGCGTTGCCCACCGTCCAGGTGGGGAAGACGAAGGCCGACTGGTGGCTGCTGATTGACGCAGCCCGGTGGGAATAGACCGAAGTTGACTGCGTCCAGCTGTCGGGCTCAGCCTCCCAGGCGCGTCTGAAGGACTTTCGCTGCTGCTGCATCTGAGGCGGAGGCTGCGCCGCGGCCAAGGTGTCCCGACTGCCGCTGGACGACCTGCTGGACGGCGTGCCGCGCAGCCAGGAGGGCCCGCCCATCCGGCGCAGCGTGGAGTTGCCGTTGGAGGTGTTGCTGTTGAAGCTGCGCATCGAGTGCGACATGGCCCCGCCCTGGCTATTCAATTTTTTCGTCTGTTAAAAATGGAACTCAAAGGTGTCGGTTAATTTCAGTTTAGCTTAATAGCTTATAGAAACATCAGAAGGCCTGTAGCTTCAAATATCTATGGCTAGAAGAGGTCGCTAAGATCTTGCTTCAAAAATACGCGCGCATCTCTATCTAGGAACAGAGCATCTCCCTAGAACGACCTGCCGTTTTCAAATGCTACTGGAAGCATGAAACAGCCGCATTCATGGAGCTAGGAGTTGCGTCAAAGCGACCAAGATGCAGACATCGACTTCCTGCGCAAGTTCAGCGATTCGATCGAATAGAGATTGACAATGAGAGGAAAGACAAAACGCAAATCGTGTTCAGCCGCTATGCATGGAATCACGGAGCTGAGCGGACTGCAGAGTGATTTACGGGAAGCTGATTTAGATCTGTTTAGATCAGAACAGTGGCTTCATTTCAGTTGTCTAAACGAGGAACAAACGAATACCCGGCCATTCTCTTGGCCGGTCGCAATGGTACAACAGGCGAGAGGGATCGACATGCAATTAAACACAGTAAGCCCAGAGAATCCATTGCATTGTTGCTGCTTCATATTTAAGTTGTTGGTGTTGATGAACTCAGGCGCTTGCACCCTCGGACATGTTTGTTCTGTCTATAGTACGAGCTATCTTATTGCTGCGTTTTTCCCAAAGTAAAGATGGAATTTTCCAACAATGACCGGTCAGTGTCTGAATGTCGTTGCCATGATGATTTGAACCGCTGGGTGTCTGTCCATGGTCAAATCTGCACCAGAGTGTGGAAAGTGAGTTGTTAAGACTGAAACGGGGAGGAGAAATCAAAAAATCTTCGAGGCGAAAGCTTAAAAATTTACCCCCCCCCCGTGTGTTGCTGCCAAATGCCTAAGCTAGTCAAGTTCGTAAATTTTTCTGCTACAATATCTACCCTAGCTACATGTATATCCTGAGCTCCTTCCCTATGTTATTTAACCCTTATGATATTGGATACGTTTCTTGCTCAAAATTCGCTACCCATGCACCGCTGTCGCTCTGATGGTGAAACCCGGCATCCAACCGCTGAGCAACACTCCTCAGACAGCAGAGACGGACTCCTCAGACAGCAGAGACGGACTCCTCAGACAGCAGAGACGGACTCCTCAGACAGCAGAGACGGACTCCTCAGACAGCAAAGACGGACTCCTCAGACAGCAGAGACGGACTCCTCAGACAGCAGAGGCTGACTCCTCAGACAGCAGAGACGGACTCCTCAGACAGCAGAGACTGACTCCTCAGACAGCAGAGACGGACTCCTCAGACAGCAGAGACGGACTCCTCGGACAGCAGAGACGGACTCCTCAGACAGCAGAGACGGACTCCTCAGACAGCAGAGACGGACTCCTCAGACAGCAGAGACGGACTTCTCAGACAGCAAAGACTGACTCCTCAGACAGCAGAGACGGACTTCTCAGACAGCAAAGACTGACTCCTCAGACCCTCAGACAGCAGACTGACTCCTCAGACAGCAGAGACGGACTTCTCAGACAGCAAAGACTGACTCCTCAGACAGCAGAGACGGACTTCTCAGACAGCAGAGACGGACTCCTCAGACAGCAGAGACGGACTCCTCAGACAGCAGAGACTGACTCCTCAGACAGCAGAGACGGACTCCTCAGACAGCAGAGACGGACTCCTCGGACAGCAGAGACGGACTCCTCAGACAGCAGAGACGGACTCCTCAGACAGCAGAGACGGACTCCTCAGACAGCAGAGACGGACTTCTCAGACAGCAAAGACTGACTCCTCAGACAGCAGAGACGGACTTCTCAGACAGCAAAGACTGACTCCTCAGACAGCAGACTGACTCCTCAGACAGCAGACTGACTCCTCAGACAGCAGAGACGGACTTCTCAGACAGCAAAGACTGACTCCTCAGACAGCAGAGACGGACTCCTCAGACAGCAGACTGACTCCTCAGACAGCAGACTGACTCCTCAGACAGCAGAGACGGACTTCTCAGACAGCAAAGACTGACTCCTCAGACAGCAGAGACGGACTCCTCGGACAGCAAAGACGGACTCCTCAGACAGCAAAGACGGACTCCTCAGACAGCAGAGACGGACTCCTCAGACAGCAGAGACTGACTCCTCAGACAGCAGAGACGGACTCCTCAGACAGCAGAGACGGACTCCTCAGACAGCAGAGACGGACTCCTCAGACAGCAGAGACGGACTCCTCGGACAGCAGAGACGGACTCCTCAGACAGCAAAGACTGACTCCTCAGACAGCAAAGACGGACTCCTCAGACAGCAAAGACGGGGACTCCTCGGACACGCCCGCTGGTAGCCGTTGTTGCCAACCTCAAGAGAAACGAGCCGGCAACATGACGGCCCTTTACTGATACTTTTATTGACGATCTGCACGTCCTGCACCTTGCTAGCGAGGCCCATTTGCCTCTCTTTGGTTTTCCGCAAGCGCTTGTGCTCTAGGGCTCTAATTTGATTCCTCTGCGTTCAATTACTACTACTGCTACTACATGTAGCTACTAATAGTAGTACTAAAATACAAATTAAAATGATTCGAAACAACGTGCAGTCTGACTTTAACAGACAGACTTTCTCTCAACCAATTTCGATAGGGTTCGCGACTGTCCGGATTAACGCCTAAGAAGGGATGTCGAACACGTAATCTGGGAGGGGAGGATCAAGTTGCCTCATAAATACGTCTAGGCACGAATGGCCAATAGATCTTACAACAGACGGGCATTGCCAGTCAGGATCTCTCCAGTATATAAGCATCGAACTATTGTGGACCAAGCTCGATCGTTGCGCATTCGACCGTCCACAGAGCATGCAAAATCTTGCAAAGCAGCAGCCCAACCGGCCTTTCCCACAGAGCCTTCTTTGCAGACACGGCGAGGGGCAAGGCGAGGGCGATTCCATCATCAAAGGCTGCCGCTTTAGGCGGACATGCAGCGCAGGAATGCCCAAGCAAGCGATGGCATGGCATGCAGCAGCAAGGAAACCCATTGAGGGCTACGGAGATAGGCAGGGGATTATCCGCAGACGAAAGGCAGGATGAAGAATCCAGCAGCGAACCGCCCGCCCGGCCGCTCTGGAAATGCCTACAGCCTGACCGTCTGTGCTTATTGCATAGGAATGGAGAAGGCGCGCTGCTTGCTTGGGTCAAAGCCTTGCCAGCTGCGTGCAGAAGCACTGATGCACTGCTAATTACAACTGCAGTCACATGGCGTCAGGGGGTCTTGCAAATTGGCAAGTGTGCCTGAGCGGAGCGTAGACAAGCCCCATGCAGAAGAACGTCAGTGCTGGATGCATTTATTGATTATATTCAAGCTGAAACTCATCGGCTGCCCGCAAAGTACCGATCGACAATAAGCATCGCGCGCTATGATTACAGATTCGCACCTGACACGCGTTTGTTTATCTTTGCGAAAACTGAAACCACTGGGTGCGTGCATTTGCAGGCTGCAGTGCACGCCGATTCGGACATGTGCAACAATTTATGCCTGCCTGTGGTTTTGGAAAGTTCCAATAATGAAATTCAATGATTTTCAGGCTGAAGTTCAGTCTGGAATTGGAGCTTGGAGAAGAGATGAGTAGATAGAAACAATTGTACCGAATCTCTTATGATGTGTGATAGTGTGTGCCCCCTGCGTGCGTAATCCGGTACATGTGGGTTCAGACTAACCCCTGAAGCTTATTAGCAAGGCTTGGGGATAATCAGCAAGCCCAGCAGCCGCGCAGTGCTTACCCAGCATCAGACGGCGAAAAGAAACGCAGGCATAAAAATGCGAATGCCAAAGGCTGCCACTTGTGAATTGCATAGAAAAGTTCGCAGATGCATAAATAGGCAGTATTATTAATTTAGGACACAAAAACTCGCAAGTTCAAAAAAAAGATCCAATTGCGCATGCAAAAAATTGACATTCAGACTGGGGAAAAACTATTCCATGATGAAGAATTGTCGGGGAAGATTAACAGTCTGAGCTTGGAAGGATAAATTTGATAATAATTACAGGTAATAATTAGCTAAAAGTACAAGTTACCATAGACATGTGAGCGTATTTTACAAGCATCGGCTTATGCGCAAAATACTCAATATTGATGGAGAGCCGCAGTACAAGGTAAGATGAACTGTTTTGTAAGCAGGTAAAAATTTTGCATTTTCAAAAATGTTGCTAAATGTTGAGACAAAAATTTGTTAACAGTAGGACAAAACAGAACAGAATAAAAACACGAATGAAAACTCAAAACTAGCTGCACCAGAACTACTCTCAATACGGGAGCTTGTTTCAAAATCATGAAATAAAAATTGTTATACAAAACTTTGGTTAAAACTTGATAAAAATTTCAATACATTGTCGATGTGCATTAATATTTGATAAATATACCAATCGATTTTGGTTAGAAATAACTCTCAGCGTGATAATTATGGCCGCATCTGCCAAAACTGTTTACTTGGGAACCTCAGGCGGAACTGGACTGGGTTAAGCTGACTAGGACATGGATATCTGAGCATAACTATCTGGAAGCAAAGCCACTCCATTGCAAACCCGATGGCTAACTCAAGGACATCTGAGCATAACTATCTGGAAGCAAAGCCACTCGTTTGCAAACCCAATGGCTAACTCAAGGACATCTAAGCATAACTATCTGGAAGCAAGGCCACTCCATTGCAAACCCGATGGCTAACTCAAGGACATCTAAGCATAATTATCTGGAAGCAAGGCCACTCCATTGCAAACCCGATGGCTAACTCAAGGACATCTAAGCATAATTATCTGGAAGCAAGGCCACTCCATTGCAAACCCGATGGCTAACTCAAGGACATCTAAGCATAATTATCTGGAAGCAAGGCCACTCCATTGCAAACCCGATGGCTAACTCAAGGACATCTAAGCATAACTATCTGGAAGCAAGGCCACTCCATTGCAAACCCGATGGCTAACTCAAGGACATCTAAGCATAATTATCTGGAAGCAAGGCCACTCCATTGCAAACCCGATGGCTAACTCAAGGACATCTAAGCATAATTATCTGGAAGCAAAGCCACTCCATCACAGACCCGATGGCTAACTCACTTTTCAGATAGTGATCATTCCAGAATCCAGCTAGCTACAGTCCAGATTTCCATGAGCCCCAGTGAGTCACAAGCCCGGCCTAAAGCATTGTAAGAGCAGAAGAGTGTAAAACCGCTCCCCCCGCAAACTGCAGAGCGGACAAAGAGGATGTCCTTCAAGTAGGCTGTGAGTGCCTGTGAGTCATCCGGTGGACAGGCCAGACTGCTGGGACTTTCAGGGCAGAGGAACACATGATTCTATAATTATAGTTTAGTGCAATTTTAGAACACTCAAATGTTCTTTGTCGCTCAGCTTTCAAGTCTTCAAACAGTGTTGGCTCTGTCTTCTTTAGCAAAGCTTTAAACTTATGGAAAATCGCTAGCAAAATTATCGGTTTTGAAGCTAATTATTTGAAGATTATTCAATTATTTGAAGCTAATAATTATATAGTTGACGGACTGAGAAAAAAATATACAAAATGGCACGCCCAGGATCCGAAATGGCATATCTAGGATCCGAAATGGCACACCCAGGATCCGAAATGGCACGCACAGAATCCGAAATGGCATATCTAGGATCCGAAATGGGACACCCAGGATCCGAAATGGCACATCCAGGATCCGAAATGGCACGCCCAGGATCCGAAATAGCACATCTAGGATAAGAAATGGCACATCTAGGATCCGAAATGGCACATCTAGGATCCGAAACGGCACGCCCAGGATCCGAAATGGCACATCTAGGATAAGAAATGGCACATCTAGGATCCAAAATGGCACATCTAGGATCCGAAATGGCACACCCAGTATCCGAAATGGCACACCCAGGATCCGAAATGGCACATCTAGGATCCGAAATGGCACACACAGGATCCGAAATGGCACATCTAGGATCCGAAATGGCACACCCAGTATCCGAAATGGCACACCCAGGATCCGAAATGGCACACCCAGGATCCGAAATGGCACATCTAGGATCCGAAATGGCACACACAGGATCCGAAATGGCAATCTAGGATCCGAAATGGCACATCTAGGATCCGAAATGGCACGCCCAGGATCCGAAATGGCACATCAAGGATCCGAAATGGCACATCAAGGACTTAAAACGCCTTTTTAAGATCTAGAAGGTTACCCATAGTCCTAACTTCGCACTAATCAGGTCCTTAGCTGCCCCTAGCAAGCCTGAGTCCCCAGCTCAGTTAGAAAATAAACTTCAAGCCACAGCGGCGCAGGTTTGCCAAACACAACTTGCTAATGAATAATTTATATGGATATGAAACGCAAGCTTTAATATAATAGGTATTGCATAATACGCAGATAGCGGGCTACTCGTTCAGTGACTTCGGCCGCGCACTTTTTCGATAGGTAGAATAAAAAATAAATTTTAATGCTTACATAAAAAGAATTACCAAGTGCACTTTAGCGGTGTAGCTGCTGTACAACACGCAACAGATAAGCTGAGCTCTCAATCGCAATAAAAAAAACCGACAATCAAAGACAAAATTTCTTTAAGTCGGATTATCAGATAAAACAAGATGGGGGACATCAGAGTCGGGGCGGAGACACTGGGCAGCTGGGGGACAGTCCACCCGGCACACAATGGAATCCCGGCTCCCCAGCAGTCCGCCAGTTGCCCGCGGTATCCCCAAAACTGCAGTTCGAGGTGTCAGCCAAACCAGTCAGACAGCGGAGAAGCTCGCCAAGCCCCAGGCCAACGCCGTCGTGGCTGCCGCAGCTGTCAGCGTCAGCAGTGCAGCGGGTGAGCAGCGGCGGGCATCGGCTGCGGGGAGCCGCTTGGAGCTCCGCATCCGCATGGGCTCGTGCACCGAGCCTTCGCCGCGGCGGCCCTCGGCTCCGCCCTGCTCGTCCGGCTCCTTCGGCAGCCACAGGTCCGGCAGCTGCGGCTGCTGCGGCGGCGGCTGCGTCGGCAGTTGCGGCCGGCGTGTTGGCCACTGAGGCGGCCGCTGAGTCAAAGGCGGGAACTCCGGCACCTGCGGGGGCCACTCCGGCTGCTGCGGCGGCTGGACAGGCGGCAGCGGAGGCTCCACGCCCCGCTGGGCAGGCCGCCAATGTCCGGCGTCGGGCGCGGCGGCCACACCGGCGGCCACTCCGGCGGCGTCGGCCGCTGCGGTCGAACTGGCGGCCACTCCGGCGGCGTCGGGCGGGCAGGCAGCGGCGACTCTTCGTCGCCGGAGCCGACGGGTCCAGGCGGCTGCCGCGTTGACTCCGGCTGTTGCGGCGGCAGCGGCGGGAGCGGCGGCCTCTTCGTACTGCCCAGCCGATCGTCGGGCTCCTCGTCAGGCTGGCCGACGCCGGAGCCGCCAGTGTCGATGGGGGCCGAGCTGCTGGTCGTGGTTGACTTGGTGGTGGTTGTCGGCGTTGTCGTTGTCGTCGTTGTGGTCGGAGCTGTGGTAGTTTTGGTTGTTGTGGTGGTGGTTGTCGTTGTCGTGCTGCTGCTGGTGGTGGTGGTGGGCGGCTCGGTGGGCAGCCAGAGCCGCTCGGTGGTTCGCTCGGTGTCGGGCAGCGCGGGAACCGCGGGTGGCTCGGCATCGCCGGAGCTGATGGGGCGGCTGGGGCGGCTGGGGCTGACCGAGGGCGGATGGTCGCCGCTGCCGATTCCGCCAGTCGGTCGCGACGATGACGGCGCAGGCGGCTGCGGCCACGGGGTCCAGCGCTCCAGCGGTGGGGGCGGCGGCCGAGTTGGGGCGAGCGTAGACAGCGCCAGCACCGTCGTATCGGCAGCCGCCGGCCTCCATCCAGCTGCGCCAGGACTGGATGACGAGGCCGGAGGAGGAGCCGCGCCGCTGCCCGAGGCACCGCCGAGGACACGCACTGTCGAAGCGCCGGCGGCAGACATCGAGTTCGAGGGCGGCGGGCCCGGCAAGCCTGAGGACGCCGCGAAGTCGCCACGCTGCATCGGCAGGAGCCTAGCGAGCGTCCGCTCCCGATCGGTGGCCTCCCGGTACTCCCGGTAGCCCACGCCTCCCCTGGGCAGGCTGGTCGCGAGTTCGATTGCCGTGCGCAGCTCAGCCTGACGAGTTGCGACCGGCTCGGCTGGGCGGGACAGCGCCGACTCCGGCACAGACACCTCCGGGTTGGCCACCAGGTCGGGGCCGCTGGTGCCGCGCCTGGACCGCTGGTAGCTGTTGGGATTTCAGTGACGGGGCATTGAGTACTCGTGAATGCTAATGAAAAAGCTAATAACTTAACATCAGTACACCAGCACTTGAGTACACAAACACCCGATGTACACCAGCACCCATGAGTACACAAGCACCCATGAGTACACCAACACCCAATGTACACAAGCACCCATGAGTACACCAGCACCAATGTGTACACCAGCACCCATCCCTCGCACAGCGGGCGCACCTGGCTACAGCGGTGCCATTCCAGCAGGCATCAGGCCGGGGCTCCGCCTGGCAGTCCTTCTGCACCAGCTGCTCCCAGTTGAAGAAGCCGCGCAGCGCTCGAAGCTCCGCCCTGACCTGGCCGACCAGTTCGGTGAGGCGGGCCTGCCTGCTGCTGTCATCCGCTGGCGATTCCACAGTCCTCGCATCCGTAGGGCCGCCTGCGCCAGTCGCCGATGAGGCGCCAATCATGGCGCCGGTTTTCAGACGCGGAGTCCCGCAGGCGCCTGTGATCCGTGCCTGCAGCTGGTCCTTGCGCTCCTGCATCTCCATGATTCCGACGCTTATGCGTAAGCCGAGCTGCCGCAACGCCTGCAGAACAGATGCGGGTTTGAGGGAAAATAAATCTCAGCAATAAATGAAAGCATTGTTCTCAAGCAGTTTGGAATTTCCCCATAGCCACAGTATATCCAACAGTAAGCGGACATGCAGTACTAATTAATGGTTTTGTATGACTGAGTAGGTGAGTGAGTGAGTGAGTGAGTGAGTGAGTGAATGAATGAATCGGTGATTGAATTGGTGAAGGAGTGAAAAAGTGAAGGAGTGAATCGGTAAGTGAATAAGTGGAGGAGTGAAGGAGTGAATCGGTGAGTAAATGAGTGAATCGGTGAGTAAATGAGTGAATCGGTGAGTGAATGAGTGAATCAGTGAGTGAATCGATGACGGTGAGTGAATGAGTGAATCGGTGACGGTGAGTGAATGAGGAATTGGTAAGTAAATCAGTGAAGGAGTAAATCAGTGTGAATGAGTGAATCGATGTGAATGAGTGAATCAGTGTGAATGAGTGAATCAGTGTGAATGAGTGAATCAGTGTGAATGAGTGAATCAGTGGGAATGAGTGAATCAGCGTGAATGAGTGATTTAGCGTGAATGAGATTTAGCGTGAATAAGTGAAACGGTGAGTGAATGAGTGAATCAGTTTGAATGAGTGAATCAGCGTGAATGAGTGATTTAGCGTGAATAGGTGAAACGGTGAGTGAATGAGTGAATCAGTTTGAATGAGTGAATCAGCGTGAATGAGTGATTTAGCGTGAATAGGTGAAACGGTGAGTGAATGAGTGAGTGGCTGCAGCGCTCACCATGCGCATGCTGCTAGCGCCGTCAACCAGTCCGGCCATTCTCTCCAGCTCGGCCAGCAGCTGGTCGAAGGGCGCCGCCAGCGGTGACAGGCCGGCCAGGCAGCCGGCGGCCACATTGGCGCACAGATTGTAGCAGGGATTCGCCGTGGCGACGCCGTCACACCAGGCGCAGTAGTGGGCGCGCATTCTGGCGCGCAGGCAGTCGGCGCTCAGCTGCACCCCGTGGCCGGAGGTGACGCCGCGCAGAGTCTCGGCCAGACTGGCCAGGCCCAGCAGGAATCGGCGCCCGGCAACAAAAGCTTTGAGCAGCTCGGCGCCAACCTGGTCAGGCGTTGAGCCGAGCGGTCTGAGGGCGCCAAATTGGCGCTTAGCGCAGTCCAGATAGCGCCGGTCCAGCTCGTAGTTGTTCATGGTGAGGGCGAACACCCGCACCGCGATGGCGTCGAACAGGTCGCTGGCAACGCCCGCCACCGGCCCGGAGGCCGGATCGCCGCGGACGTAGGCGGCCAGCTGGTCGAAGAAGGCGGTGAAGGGCGCCTTGTTGGCCAGGTAGGAGTAGCCGTAGATGCTCTTGAGGCTGCTGTCCAGCTCACGCCTGGAGGTCTCGATCAGCTGCAGCTGCAGGCGCTGCAACTCGAACATGAGCGAGTCCAGCCTGGCGGCCCTCGGCGACGTCAGCTCGCGCACTCGGCGGCGCAGCTCGTCGCGCGATGTTGCCAGCAGGGTGTCCTCCATGGCCCGGGAGCAGCAGGTGGCCCGCTGCTGGCAGACGGACAGGTGAGCGCCAGAGAACAGCCGGTTTACCTGCATCACGTCGAGGCCTTTGCTGGCGTAGGCGGCCGTCACGGTGCCGCAGTCGGGGGCAGCCGAGGAGGCGGCCAGCAGCGGCAGCAGCAGAAGCAGAAGCAGATTCTGCAACATCATTTCACTGCCGGAGTGCGGAGCTGCTGACAGTCAGACTTTATAGAGGCCGGCTTCAAGTCGATGCCGGCTGAAAGACGACAATTTTTGCTGGGGCTGAGAATTTCTGCTTCAAGTTAAAGAAGAGAGAAAAGTTTTCAAGCTTGTGTTTGGCACTATAGACTCCTATTGCTTAGTTGACCAAATTCAATTGGGCAGGAAGGATATTGGAAAGTGTGCTTCTGGCCAACAGCTCTCCTAACCTCAGGCAGATACACAATCAAGCTCCTAGAAGGAAGGAAGCTATATGCTAATGTTAAGGAATAAAATTCACCGGCAATGCAGATTCCGGAAACGACAGTCCAGTAAGCGAGTCTGCAAGTCGGGATCAAGTTGAGGAAAAATTTCCCAACAGCACAGCTGGGTCCAGGTAGCGAGCGGCTTCGCTAACAGTTGTGCGTTAAGGCTTTAAGAGGCAGGGGAGGGGGGCAGCGGCAGCACAGAGAGCACCCAACCAGCCGAGGGCAGAGATAGGGGGGGGGGCGGTCATATATGGCTGGCTGGTTGTCTGGGCCGCAGCTTATGACTAAGACGCCAGGGGGGGGAGGGAGAAAGCCTGAGGGTCGATGCCGGAGACTCCGCAGATTGGGTGATGGAGAGCAGGGAGGGAGGCTGTGCAGAGGGAAAGGAAAACGAAGGTTAAAGCCGTGCAAGCCCAGTCAACCAAGGAGATCTTCAGGTAGAATTCGGAGTGGCAACTCGTCCCTAAGCACGGGTCAGAATGAAGAAGCATCGGTCGCTTGTTTCGCTGGCTGGTCCCTGATAGCCAATGCCAATCGCCAAAATGGACTCGACCACAAAAGTAATCGCAAAATCCCGATCTGATCCCAAGATTTTGGGGATATTGAACCCATCCCCAGATTTCAACGCCCCAATTTCTCCCTGATATTGACCCGATCTCTGGATTAGGGGAAATTGACCCGATCCACTGGATTAGGGGATGTTGACCCGATCCCGGGATTCGGGGATATTGACCCGATCCTGATATTTGGGAATGTTGACCTGATCCCGGGATTCGGGGATATTGACCCGATCCTGATATTTGGGAATGTTGACCTGCTGATCCCACGATTAGGGGATATTGACCCGATTCCCTAGATAAGGGGAAATTGACCCGATCCTGGTATTTGGGAATGTTGACCCGATACCGAGATTAGGGAATGTTGACCCGATGCCGAGATTAGGGGATGTTGACCCGATCCCGGGATTTGGGGATATTGACCCGATCCTAGTACTTGGGTATTTGGGAATGTTGACCTGCTGATCCCACGATTTGGGGATATTGACCCGATCCCTGGATTAGGGAATATTGACCCAATCCCCTGGATTAGGGGATATTGACCCAATCCCCTGGATTAGGGGATATTGACCCGATACCCTGGATTAGGGGATATTGACCCAATCCCCTGGATTAGGGGATATTGACCCGATCCCCTGGATTAGGGGATATTGACCCGATCCCCTGGATTAGAGGAAATTGACCCGATCCTGGTATTTGGGAATGTTGACCTGATCCCGGGATTCGGGGATATTGACCCGATCGCCAGATTTGAGGATGCTGGCCCGATTTTGGGATTTGGGGATGTTGATCCGATCCCGGGATTTGGGGATATTGACCGACCCCTATTTGAGGAAAGGAGCTGCTAGTCCAGAATCTATTCCTAGATCTCCTTGGACCCACCGACTGTCTCCCCCACCCCAAAGAACGGAGACTGCAGCTGTGCAGTGCAAACAGGGTGGGAAGCTGCTGGAGCCAGGATTTTTACTGCAGCCGCTAATAACGCAAGTTTAGTGCGATGCCCAAACCCCAACCCCGCACCCAATTTCAAGAATTCCAAAAGGCGCATCATCGAACGAAGCCATCAAGGCAGCGGCGAGGATGCCCGTGGACAGCCAGCGCCTCCTTCCTACTGGCTGAATTTACGTTTCTATGCGGATAAAGGAAGGGGGGGTTCCCTGCAAAGGCAAATCTGATTGCGGAGTTCGAGTCCGGCCTGCCTGAGGGGTTGTCTGCCTCTGGGGAAGGCGGCCAAATGAAATCAGAGGGCAGCCGGGCGAATTGGGAAAACGTTTTCACTTCGCGCTTTGTGGCCAGCCAGGCAGGCAATAAAAAAGTTTTCCTTAGACTGTGAAAGATTCAATTCAGACTACTGTCAAAAGTAGACGAAAAAATTCGTAAAATCGTGAGGATGGGGTGGAGGGCGATTCCTGAGGATGGGGTGGAGGGCGATTCCTGAGGATGGGGTGGAGGGCGATTCCTGATGATGGTGGAGGGCGATTCCTGAGGATGGGGTGGAGGGCGATTCCTGAGGATGGGGTGGAGGGCGATTCCTGAGGATGGGGTGGAGGGCGATTCCTGAGGATGGGGTGGAGGGCGATTCCTGAGGATGGGGTGGAGGGCGATTCCTGAGGATGGGATGGAGGGCGATTCCTGATGATGGGGTGGAGGGCGATTCCTGAGGATGGGGTGGAGGGCGATTCCTGATGATGGGTGGAGGGCGATTCCTGAGGATGGGGTGGAGGGCGATTCCTGAGGATGGGATGGAGGGCGATTCCTGATGATGGGGTGGAGGGCGATTCCTGAGGATGGGGTGGAGGGCGACTCCTGAAGATGGTGGAGGGCGATTCCTGAGGATGGGTGGAGGGCGATTCCTGAGGATGGTGGAGGGCGATTCCTGAGGATGGGTGGAGGGCGACTCCTGACGATGGGTTGGAGGGCGATTCCTGACGATGGGGTGGAGGGCGATTCCTGACGATGAGGTGGAGGGCGATTCCTGACGATAGGGTGGAGGGCGATTCCTGACGATAGGGTGGAGGGCGATTCCTGACGATAGGGTGGAGGGCGATTTCTGACGATGGGTGGAGGGCAATTCCTGAGGATGGGAAGGAGGGCGATTCCTAAGGGTGGAAAGGAGGGAGACTATTGAGGATTAAATCATCTTTTTAATTGTTTATTTCTTTAATTTATTAACTTTTTGGTTTAGTTGCTAAGACAAAATAAAATTACAATTCTTTTTTATGGCAATATGTTTGGCATATAGTAGGGGTACACAAATAATTTACTAATATATTCTAGTATACACTTGCTAGACCTATCGCTATCTTGTTGACTATGTTCTATACTTTTGCTTCTATACTTTTGCTAGTTTTGACTAAAAGTAAAAGTTAGTTTTACAAATTGTCAAATAATTAATCATTGAGCTTGCTATTTGCTATTGATCTGCAATAATTTATTATAGCTAGATTTGCCAGGTTGGCTAGTAGTTGTGCATATATTAGTACTATACTATATTCTAGGGTGTCCATACATTTTTTATTTCCAAATTCTAAGTTCTTTCCAAGTTCACAATGACCAATTTCTAGGTGGTTTCAGGTTACAAAGTGCCATTAACCAATTTAAAAATAGAAGTTGCAAACTTATTTTATAAGCAATTTTAGAATACTATCATTTTGGAAAATAAGTTCTATTTCATGATAAAAAATTCATGCTACTATGTTGATTACTAAAAAATCATACTTGACCATCTTTTTTCCTTCAAAAACATTTTACCAATATTTATACCTATCTTATGGATAGCAGTAGATATGACTGATTTAAATTATATATGTTTATACAAAATGTACAAAGTGAAAAAGGCATATAATTTTTTTAAAAAATAAGTTTAGATAAGCTATATACTAATGTAAAAAATTCAAGAGAAGCATTTAGAAATCAATGCAAAATTCATGAGGAGGATTCTCTATGTTTATATGTCTGAATATTCTAGGACAAATTCTAAATGATTTACATTAAAATAGTTTTATGTAATAGTTTAATACATTAAATTAAAATTAGTTTAATAGGCCTATGACAGTTTGAATTTTTTCTTAAATATACTAATGTAATAATCTTTTGATAAAATTTCTGAAATATACAAAGCATAAATCTTAAACAAAATAACTATAGTTTAAGCTGATATTATAAAGTATCTCCTATCAGTAAAATGACCAACCCACCAAATTTTCCATTTTTACTAAAGCCAAAGATGAAGCATATTTATTATAGAACTAACTTGTCCCCAAAACATGTCACCAATATGACTTGTCACTGAAAAAAACATGTATCCCTTCTTTTTTAGTTTTTTTTCTAGGCTTTTTCTAAACTAAGATGTTTTTAGCCAGTTTTTCCTATCTCTAGGTCTTCCAAGTGCCCTTCTAAATTATAAGTTTTTAAGTGTTTTATTCCAAGTAGATACCTAGAATCTTTTTGAAATTTATTAGGCCTAGCCCTTTAATTTAGTTTTATAACTTATTTAAAAGCATAATAAAATTCTTTAATTTATTACCAAACTTTTTCAAAAGTCAAAATTGTCAAATGACAAATATTATAAGTCTTACATTTCATAAATTACCCTTGTTTTAGACTTTAAGCCTATCATATTTGGAGATGTCGTCAAAATGGCCACACACAAAATAGCCACACCATCAAAATGGTCACATAAAACAAAAAGTATTGCAGGTCAACTTGTTCTACTCTTAATATTCTTTGATAAGCATAGCCTTTACTACAAATATTCTAAACCATTGTTATTCTTAAAGTAATACATCAGTGCTATTGAGTGCACTTTGTGTTGTTAATAATTTTAGCTTGGGTACTTGTACCATTTGCATCAAAATGCAAAAGAAGTTAATGCATTGAGATATTGTGAAATTAATATGGACAACATGCATCCAAAAAGGGAGCACCAGAGAAGTGAAGACAAATTTGTATTTTGTGGAATGACCAGCAATTAGTTAAATGTTGTTGAAATGAAATGTTAAATGCATCACTTTGTAGACACTTTGGACAACTGTTATCCATTGTTTAAAAACAACAATTGTTCATTAATTTACTGTCAAATACACAATTTGAAAAATGAAAAACCAAGTAAAAAATTTTATATCAGAGATAACTATTACTAACTCCCATAAAGATATTTTGCATTTCTATTACAAATTATTATATCTCTTGTCTGTCTATAAATTATTACATCTATATAACTTTTTGTTTTATGTGGCCATTTTGTTGTCTGGCCATTTTGACAGTGTGGCCATTTTGTCATGTGGCCATTCCGCATATGGCCATTTTGACAGGCATCTATAATTTGTTAGCTATATTGGCCAGGTTACATAGCAATTATAATTTATTATATATTATATTAATATAGATTCACCAATTGGCAAACCTAGCTAGTCTGTTCTGTATAGTTGACTTCTAATTTTGTAGATGTTAGGTTTTGCATATTTAATTATTTTTCAAAATTTTAACAAAGTTTTAACAATATAAAATAATAGAAAGTTTTAGATATTGTAGTAATGCACCACCCAAAATATAGCCTAGGATCTAGGATGTTGACTAAAAGTATTATATAGATAGCAACAGTGCTAAAGAAACTTGTTAAGGTAGATATTGAATAAAGCCTTAGAGGTGCTAGGCATGTGCATAGCCTTTAAGTAGGCCTTAGTGCGGGCCCATGTACCTTCTATGGTGTTTGTATAGATATCTGGGTTATCAAGGTCTAGGGGTAGGCCTAGGGGCCTACAAAGTTTAAATGATTAGGCAGATAGTTGTAGGCCTGCCATTGGTCTAAGATAATACATGATTTAGCACTTGGGCATGTTTAAATTGTTCAAATGTTAAAATTTGTTAAAATTTTAAAAAATAATTAAATATGCAAAACCAAAGCATTGCTAGAAATTCTTTCTTAAATTCTAGGAAAACCCTAAAGCCCAAAATTTTGATGGCAATTGTGAGATAGCTAATTATATCCCTAGAACTTCCTTCTATAACATAATTATACTTATAGGCCTATCATGAAATGTAACTTAAATTTTTCAATTTTTCATTTTAAATTTAATAAGGCTAGGCACTATTATTTAAAAACTGGATTCAACCCACTTTGGCAAAGGAATTTTTGGCAAAAGTCAATAACGGCAAAAAAGACTTTTGCAGTGACCATTTCGTCTAAAATTGATCCACTTCGGCAAAGGGTTATTTTTATTATTGGCCAAAGGCGAGCGAGCAATTATGTGTTATACAAATAATGAACAATTAAAAAATTGGTGTCTGTAAATAAAAAAACAATTAAAATGAACATATTAAGCAATTAAAATTGATTACTAAAATTAAAAGTTGTTTGGGCTAAGACATTTAAAATAAAGTTAAATATATACATTGTCATTGTACGTGTATCACAAAGTTAGGGTGCATTTAGGCGACTACACTTCTCCAACAAGCTCTCAGTTGAGCGCAGACCCAAGCGGTGCTCCCGCCACAGATCTAAAAATACGCAGTCGCGCTTTCCACTGTGCTTTGCACTGAAATTGTTGCAACTGTCCCTGTGCCATGAGCCGAGCATCAACAGCAACAAGTCGCCCTTCCTCGTGCAATAGTTGGACGAGAATGTAAAATTGAAGGCCGCCTCGCTGAGCCCGGTAGTTGAGCCATCGATGCCAGCCTTCTACGTCATTGTTGGTTTGAATGGTGCAGTCGTAAACTGATATTTCATTAATGCTCCAGATGGTACCATTTAACCAGGTGTCCTAATATTGAATTAAATTGGTCGTTGCAGAATGTATATCAGCTTAAACGTGTACATTTATTTACACAATTTTGATTGTAATATAATTTCATATATTTGTTGATGTACCTGAAAGTACTGGCACAGCTGATTTAAGAGTGGCTGGGTGGGTGTTATCTGCTGGCGAAGTTGCTCAAACTGCCACCACATTTCAATAGCTGGAAGAAATGCTAGGGCCATGAGCTTTCTGCGGAAGGCCTTAATTTGCAGATTTTCGACGTAAGCCTTCTGGAGACCAAGGGCTTGCACATGTTGCCATATGGCTTGGGTAAAATAGAAGTTGCACCCACGCCGTTGCACATGAGGCCACACAGATTCAAGTGCCCTCCACATAGCCGCCTCAAAGTCCAGTACAAATCCAAGCAGCCTGCATCGAGACAATAATACCATGTACATGTACTGTACATGTTTAAAAATAGTAGATACAATGCAGTACTTGTACATTAGTAATTACCTAGATCGCGGTGCCAGTCTTCGAACAGCTTAGAGAACTGTTTCGTAGTCCTGGCGAGAGCACCCGGACATCATTACGAAAACTAAAGGCTCTTGCTTCAGTGCCCCGTCTGGCCCGAAAATGAAGCCATGAATGCTGTAGAGTTGGATAAATGGATAGTGAACGATGTTGAACATCCCATCCATATACCACCATTCAGTATCTTCCAAAAGAGCCAACTGAGCGTCGGTTGCAAAGACTAAATGTCTGCAATTATTGTCTCGCAAATCAGCGCGAAGGAAATCCGCAGGTATGGCATCCAGGCGTATATCAAAAGCAATGCTTTGTGGCTCATCAGGCCAGTTGGCCTGGCGTTCCCGATTTGCTGCTTTTGCCAGATGACTGGGCACCGGAAGATTGGGTGCATTCTGTGGGTTTGTGTATTGCTGCAGCTATCAATGCAGTCAGCTTCAGTCCTCAGACTATATGTGCTATATGTAGTCTGTACTAGTAATTTATATGTATTTTTGTCAATGAATAATTTAAAAGATACTTGTACATGTATAAGTATCTTTATGCCAAAGTGGTTAATTTCTTTTGCCGAAATGTGCATCTACGTAGACGAAAAATTCATCTTCGCCGAAATGTCTTTCGCCAAAAATTCCTTCGCTGAAATGGGCTGCACCCTAAAAACTAAGTACAGTAGAAAGGCCATTAGCTAAAATGAAATATAGTATAGTCTAGATTTCAAATAAATAAATAGTAGAAAGGATGAAAAAGAATCAAGAAAAGGAAACAGGTAAAAGAAAAGCAAAAAAAATTAAACTTTACAGATGACCAAATTCTGTCTTAATTTTGATTTCAAAGTTTCAAAATTCAACATTTAAACTAGGCCCTAATGGCTAAAGGCAAAGCTAAAGACAAAGCTAGAATTGCTAGACGTCTAGAAATTAAATAATGCTAGGCAGGCTCTGTTAAGTAAGTTATAATTTAATTTGGAAATCTGAGCTTGAATTTGGCTGAGTTTTATATGGTGAATTTATACTATTTAATACTAACAGATAGACCAATACTATAGATAGACGATAGAAGTAGCAAAGCAAGCCAAAGGCATGCTTTTGGCACTGGAATACGTTTCAAACGGCTACGCTATGCTAAATATGTTAGTGCCAGAACACAAGCTGATGATTGGTTTTTTGTTTGGCTGTCATAGCAGTATTGTGGATGTAGGATGAGGACTAGAGTACAGTGGTGGTTTCTTTGCTGCCTCAAAAAATTAGACGCTGCGGAGAAATTTGAATTTTCTGACGCTTTTTCTTTGAACCATTGGCCGCGACTTTAAACAAATGCACTCTGTCTTCTCCTTCACATAGTCAGGCAGGCTTCTGGTAAACAGGGTGGGACAACTATTGTAGCAATGACTGAGGCTGACTGAGGCTTTTCGCGTTTATTTAAACATAATCGAAATCTGTTATAGAATACCAAATTAACCATTTTCTGGCATTAGTGCGTAGATAAAAAGCCAAATATTATCAAATCGATTTGAAAAATCTACTGTCTGAGTTTCTGTTGGCAAACTGGGCAAAACAGTATCGCAATTGCTTGTCTGTTTATTTGTCTGTCTTAGTGTCTGTCTGTCTGTCTGTCTGTCTGTCTGTCTGTCTGTCTGTCTGTCTGTCTGTCTGTCTGTCTGTCTGTCTGTCTGTCTGTCTGTCTGTCTGTCTGTCTGTCTGTCTGTCTGTCTGTCTGTCTGTCTGTCTGTCTGTCTGTTTGTCTGTCTGGTCTGCCTGTCTATCCTGTCCTGTCCTGTCCTGTCCTGTCCTGTTCTGTGCTGTTCTGTTCTGTCCTGTCTTTTCTGCTCCCGTCCTGTTCTGTCCTGTTTCTGCTGTGTTCCTGTCCTGTTCCTGTCCTGCTACTGTCCTGTTCTGTTCCTGCTGTGTTTCTGTCCTGTTCTATCCTGTTCTGTCCTGTTCCTGTCTGTTCCTGTCTGTAAGATTCTGTCTGTTCCTGTCTGTCTGTAAGACAGTCCTGTTCCTGTCTGTCTGTCTGTCTGTCTGTCTATCTGTCTTAGTATCTGTCCGTCTGTCTACTTATTCAAAAGATTTCCAGGAACTCGAAGCCCGAGTGTAGTAAATGAGACTGCGTGGCGACCCCTTTGTATTTGGGAGAGGACTGTCTCAGAAAGGCAGGTTGCACAGTCAGCAGTGGTTACACATGGGAGCAGACAGGGAGCAGCAGAAGTGTCAGCTGGTGTCAAAGTCTTCCAGAGGCACCTCCAGCCGAACGTATAGGGCGTCGTCTTTGACAAACTGCTCACCGCGGCTGCCCCCGCTCAGCACCTGCTCGATGGGCGCGAAATCCTCGATGCCGAACTTAGCGTTCCGGTCAGCCACCGGCCGGCCCAAGAAAGCGTCGTTCTCGCGGCACACGTAGGGTATGAGCAGCCGCGTGAGGTCGCGCCCGACCCGGCCCTGGTCTACGATGGACAGGTAGAGCCGGTGACGGAACGGCCAACTCAGCAGCCCGTCGAATTCGCTTCTGCACACGCTGACGAACAGGGAGACGAACTTGCCGCGGGCTGTGGGCGAGCGGGGGTTTGGGGGAAGACTCGGTTGCTCTGTGGCTTTGGATCAGGGTTGCCCACTTCACAATTGGGTTCCTCACTTCACAATTGGGTTCCTCACTTCACAAATGGGTTCCTCACTTCACAAATTGGGTTCCTCACTTCACAAATGGGTTCCTCACTTCACAAATTGGGTTCCTCACTTCACAAATGGGTTCCTCACTTCACAAATGGGTTCCTCACTTCACAAATTGGGTTCCTCACTTCACAAATGGGTTCCTCACTTCACAAATGGGTTCCTCACTTCACAAATGGGTTCCTCACTTCACAATTGGGTTCCTCACTTCACAATTGGGTTCCTCACTTCACAATTGGGTTCCTCACTTCACAAATGGGTTCCTCACTTCACAATTGGGTTCCTCACTTCACAATTGGGTTCCTCACTTCACAATTGGGTTCCTCACTTCACAATTGGGTTCCTCACTTCACAATTGGGTTCCTCACTTCACAATTGGGTTCCTCACTTCACAAATGGGTTCCTCACTTCACAAATGGGTTCCTCACTTCACAATTGGGTTCCTCACTTCACAATTGGGTTCCTCACTTCACAATTGGGTTCCTCACTTCACAAATGGGTTCCTCACTTCACAAATGGGTTCCTCACTTCACAAATGGGTTCCTCACTTCACAATTGGGTTCCTCACTTCACAATTGGGTTCCTCACTTCACAATTGGGTTCCTCACTTCACAATTGGGTTCCTCACTTCACAAATGGGTTCCTCACTTCACAATTGGGTTCCTCACTTCACAAATGGGTTCCTCACTTCACAAATGGGTTCCTCACTTCACAATTGGGTTCCTCACTTCACAATTGGGTTCCTCACTTCACAATTGGGTTCCTCACTTCACAATTGGGTTCCTCACTTCACAAATGGGTTCCTCACTTCACAAATGGGTTCCTCACTTCACAAATGGGTTCCTCACTTCACAAATGGGTTCCTCACTTCACAATTGGGTTCCTCACTTCACAAATGGGTTCCTCACTTCACAAATGGGTTCCTCACTTCACAAATGGGTTCCTCACTTCACAAATGGGTTCCTCACTTCACAAATGGGTTCCTCACTTCACAAATGGGTTCCTCACTTCACAATTGGGTTCCTCACTTCACAATTGGGTTCCTCACTTCACAATTGGGTTCCTCACTTCACAAATGGGTTCCTCACTTTACAATTGGGTTCCTCACTTCACAATTGGGTTCCTCACTTCACAATTGGGTTCCTCACTTCACAAATGGGTTCCTCACTTCACAATTGGGTTCCTCACTTCACAAATGGGTTCCTCACTTCACAATTGGGTTCCTCACTTCACAATTGGGTTCCTCACTTCACAATTGGGTTCCTCACTTCACAATTGGGTTCCTCACTTCACAAATGGGTTCCTCACTTCACAATTGGGTTCCTCAGTTCACAATTGGGTTCCTCACTTCACAATTGGGTTCCTCACTTCACAAATGGGTTCCTCACTTCACAATTGGGTTCCTCACTTCACAATTGGGTTCCTCACTTCACAATTGGGTTCCTCACTTCACAATTGGGTTCCTCACTTCACAAATGGGTTCCTCACTTCACAATTGGGTTCCTCACTTCACAATTGGGTTCCTCACTTCACAAATGGGTTCCTCACTTCACAAATTGGGTTCCTCACTTCACAAATGGGTTCCTCACTTCACAAATGGGTTCCTCACTTCACAAATTGGGTTCCTCACTTCACAAATGGGTTCCTCACTTCACAATTGGGTTCCTCACTTCACAAATGGGTTCCTCACTTCACAATTGGGTTCCTCACTTCACAATTGGGTTCCTCACTTCACAAATGGGTTCCTCACTTCACAAATGGGTTCCTCACTTCACAATTGGGTTCCTCACTTCACAAATTGGGTTCCTCACTTCACAAATGGGTTCCTCACTTCACAATTGGGTTCCTCACTTCACAATTGGGTTCCTCACTTCACAATTGGGTTCCTCACTTCACAATTGGGTTCCTCACTTCACAATTGGGTTCCTCACTTCACAAATGGGTTCCTCACTTCACAAATGGGTTCCTCACTTCACAATTGGGTTCCTCACTTCACAATTGGGTTCCTCACTTCACAATTGGGTTCCTCACTTCACAATTGGGTTCCTCACTTCACAATTGGGTTCCTCACTTCACAATTGGGTTCCTCACTTCACAATTGGGTTCCTCACTTCACAATTGGGTTCCTCACTTCACAAATGGGTTCCTCACTTCACAATTGGGTTCCTCACTTCACAATTGGGTTCCTCACTTCACAATTGGGTTCCTCACTTCACAAATGGGTTCCTCACTTCACAATTGGGTTGCCCACTTCACAAATGGGTTCCTCACTTCACAATTGGGTTCCTCAGTTCACAATTGGGTTGCCCACTTCACAAATGGGTTCCTCACTTCACAATTGGGTTGCCCACTTCACAAATTGGGTTCCTCACTTCACAAATGGGTTCCTCACTTCACAAATTGGGTTGCCCACTTCACAATTGGGTTGCCCACTTCACAATTGGGTTCCTCACTTCACAATTGGGTTCCTCACTTCACAATTGGGTTCCTCACTTCACAATTGGGTTCCTCACTTCACAATTGGGTTCCTCACTTCACAATTGGGTTCCTCACTTCACAAATGGGTTCCTCACTTCACAATTGGGTTCCTCACTTCACAATTGGGTTCCTCACTTCACAATTGGGTTCCTCACTTCACAAATGGGTTCCTCACTTCACAATTAAGTTCCTCACTTCACAAATGGGTTCCTCACTTCACAAATGGGTTCCTCACTTCACAAATGGGTTCCTCACTTCACAAATGGGTTCCTCACTTCACAATTGGGTTCCTCACTTCACAAATGGGTTCCTCACTTCACAATTGGGTTCCTCACTTCACAATTGGGTTCCTCAGTTCACAATTGGGTTCCTCACTTCACAAATGGGTTCCTCACTTCACAATTGGGTCCTCACTTCACAATTGGGTTCCTCACTTCACAATTGGGTTCCTCACTTCACAAATTGGGTTCCTCACTTCACAAATGGGTTCCTCACTTCACAATTGGGTTCCTCACTTCACAATTGGGTTCCTCACTTCACAATTGGGTTCCTCAGTTCACAATTAGGTTCCTCAGTTCACAATTGGGTTGCCCACTTCACAAATGGGTTCCTCACTTCACAATTGGGTTCCTCAGTTCACAATTGGGTTGCCCACTTCACAAATGGGTTCCTCACTTCACAATTGGGTTGCCCACTTCACAAATTGGGTTCCTCACTTCACAAATGGGTTCCTCACTTCACAAATTGGGTTGCCCACTTCACAATTGGGTTGCCCACTTCACAATTGGGTTCCTCACTTCACAATTGGGTTCCTCACTTCACAATTGGGTTCCTCACCTCACAATTGGGTTGCCCACTTCACAATTGGGTTGCCCACTTCACAATTGGGTTCCTCACCTCACAATTGGGTTCCTCACCTCACAATTGGGTTGCCCACTTCACAATTGGGTTGCCCACTTCACAATTGGGTTCCTCACCTCACAATTGGGTTCCTCACCTCACAATTGGGTTGCCCACTTCACAATTGGGTTCCTCACCTCACAATTGGGTTCCTCACCTCACAATTGGGTTGCCCACTTCACAATTGGGTTGCCCACTTCACAATTGGGTTCCTCACTTCACAATTGGGTTCCTCACTTCACAATTGGGTTCCTCACTTCACAATTGGGTTCCTCACTTCACAATTGGGTTCCTCACTTCACAATTGGGTTCCTCACTTCACAAATGGGTTCCTCACTTCACAAATGGGTTCCTCACTTCACAAATGGGTTCCTCACTTCACAAATGGGTTCCTCACTTCACAATTGGGTTCCTCACTTCACAAATGGGTTCCTCCCTTCACAAATGGGTTCCTCACTTCACAAATGGGTTCCTCACTTCACAAATGGATTCCTCACTTCACAAATGGGTTCCTCACTTCACAAATGGGTTCCTCACTTCACAAATGGGTTCCTCACTTCACAAATGGGTTCCTCACTTCACAATTGGGTTCCTCACTTCACAATTGGGTTCCTCACTTCACAATTGGGTTCCTCACTTCACAAATGGGTTCCTCACTTCACAATTGGGTTCCTCACTTCACAAATGGGTTCCTCACTTCACAAATGGGTTCCTCACTTCACAAATGGGTTCCTCACTTCACAAATGGGTTCCTCACTTCACAAATGGGTTCCTCACTTCACAATTGGGTTCCTCACTTCACAATTGGGTTCCTCACTTCACAATTGGGTTCCTCACTTCACAAATGGGTTCCTCACTTCACAAATTGGGTTCCTCACTTCACAAATGGGTTCCTCACTTCACAAATGGGTTCCTCACTTTACAATTGGGTTCCTCACTTCACAATTGGGTTCCTCACTTCACAATTGGGTTCCTCACTTCACAAATGGGTTCCTCACTTCACAATTGGGTTCCTCACTTCACAAATGGGTTCCTCACTTCACAATTGGGTTCCTCACTTCACAATTGGGTTCCTCACTTCACAATTGGGTTCCTCACTTCACAATTGGGTTCCTCACTTCACAAATGGGTTCCTCACTTCACAATTGGGTTCCTCACTTCACAATTGGGTTCCTCACTTCACAATTGGGTTCCTCACTTCACAATTGGGTTCCTCACTTCACAAATGGGTTCCTCACTTCACAAATTGGGTTCCTCACTTCACAAATGGGTTCCTCACTTCACAAATTGGGTTCCTCACTTCACAAATGGGTTCCTCACTTCACAAATGGGTTCCTCACTTCACAAATTGGGTTCCTCACTTCACAAATGGGTTCCTCACTTCACAAATGGGTTCCTCACTTCACAAATGGGTTCCTCACTTCACAAATGGGTTCCTCACTTCACAAATGGGTTCCTCACTTCACAATTGGGTTCCTCACTTCACAATTGGGTTCCTCACTTCACAATTGGGTTCCTCACTTCACAATTGGGTTCCTCACTTCACAAATGGGTTCCTCACTTCACAATTGGGTTCCTCACTTCACAAATGGGTTCCTCACTTCACAAATGGGTTCCTCACTTCACAATTGGGTTCCTCACTTCACAATTGGGTTCCTCACTTCACAATTGGGTTCCTCACTTCACAAATGGGTTCCTCACTTCACAATTGGGTTCCTCACTTCACAATTGGGTTCCTCACTTCACAAATGGGTTCCTCACTTCACAAATTGGGTTCCTCACTTCACAAATGGGTTCCTCACTTCACAAATGGGTTCCTCACTTCACAAATTGGGTTCCTCACTTCACAAATGGGTTCCTCACTTCACAAATGGGTTCCTCACTTCACAAATGGGTTCCTCACTTCACAATTGGGTTCCTCACTTCACAAATGGGTTCCTCACTTCACAATTGGGTTCCTCACTTCACAATTGGGTTCCTCACTTCACAATTGGGTTCCTCACTTCACAATTGGGTTCCTCACTTCACAAATGGGTTCCTCACTTCACAAATGGGTTCCTCACTTCACAAATGGGTTCCTCACTTCACAAATTGGGTTCCTCACTTCACAAATGGGTTCCTCACTTCACAAATGGATTGCTCACCTCAAAATTGGGTTCCTCACTTCACAAATTGGGTTGCCCACTTCACAATTCGGTTGCCCACTTCACAAATTGGGTTCCTCACTTCACTTTACAGCGGTTGTATGAAAATTTGAAGGAATTGCTCTGATGCAAGCTAGACTCTTCCCTATTCTCTTAGCATGGAAACTGGGCAGTGATAAATGGCTATGCAATCTGTGCTGTTATCGCAGCAAAAATGCCCCTGCCTTGAGGGCTTGGAAACTCAGAGTCCCGCTGTGCTACAACGCAAAAGTGCATGTTAATTAACTCAAGTGGGTTTCTGCCTTTTCATTTGCGCACCTTGGCAAACAGACAGTAAAATAGGGGGGGGGGGGCAGTGGCACACGATTTGCTTCGATGAATTCCCACCGCCAGACTTGGCAACTGAGCCCGGAGGAGTTTATGACAGTCTGTAAATTCCACTCAGCCAGCTGGGAAATTTCACACTGGGGTACTCAGAGACATCTGCAGTGTATAATACAGTTTTTGACAGCTGTCTATCTCTCTATCTATCTATCTACCCATCTATCTATCTATCTCTCTATCTGTCAATCTCTCTATCTATCTATCTATCTATCTATCTATCTATCTATCTATCTATCTATCCATCTATCTATCTATCTATCTATCTATCTATCTATCTATCTATCTATCTATCTATCTATCTGGTATCTATCTATCTATCTATCTATCTATCTATCTATCTATCTATCTATCTATCTATCTATCTATCTATCTATCTATCTATCTATCTATCTATCTATCTATCTATCTATCTATCTATCTGGTATCTATCTATCTATCTATCTATCTATCTATCTATCTGGTATCTATCTATCTATCTATCTATCTATCTATCTATCTGGTATCTATCTATCTATCTATCTATCTATCTATCTATCTATCTGGTATCTATCTATCTATCTATCTATCTATCTATCTATCTATCTATCTATCTATCTATCCATCTATCTATCTATCTATCTATCTATCTATCTATCTATCTATCTATCTATCTATCTATCTATCTATCTATCTATCTATCTATCTATCTATCTATCTATCTATCTATCTATCTATCTATCTATCTATCTATCTATCTATCTATCTATCTATCTATCTATCTATCTATCTATCTGGTATCTATCTATCTATCTATCTATCTATCTATCTATCTATCTGGTATCTATCTATCTATCTATCTATCTATCTATCTATCTATCTGGTATCTATCTATCTATCTATCTATCTATCTATCTATCTATCTGGTATCTATCTATCTATCTATCTATCTATCTATCTATCTGGTATCTATCTATCTATCTATCTATCTATCTATCTATCTATCTATCTATCTATCTATCTATCTATCTATCTATCTATCTATCTATCTATCTATCTATCTATCTATCTGGTATCTATCTATCTATCTATCTATCTATCTATCTATCTATCTATCTATCTATCTATCTATCTATCTATCTATCTATCTATCTATCTATCTATCTATCTATCTATCTATCTATCTATCTATCTATCTATCTATCTATCTATCTATCTATCTATCTATCTATCTATCTATCTATCTATCTATCTATCTATCTATCTATCTATCTATCTATCTATCTATCTATCTATCTATCTATCTATCTATCTATCTATCTATCTATCTATCTATCTATCTATCTATCTATCTATCTATCTATCTATCTATCTATCTATCTATCTATCTAAAAAGAGATACATACAGACAG
Organism: Macrostomum lignano; assembly: GCA_002269645.1. Taxonomy (NCBI): domain Eukaryota; kingdom Metazoa; phylum Platyhelminthes; family Macrostomidae; genus Macrostomum; species Macrostomum lignano. Next base: position 185,622 of record NIVC01001389.1, read on the forward strand.
ACAGACACAGACACAAGCAGGCACTCACAACGGCCTTCGCCATTGAGGCAGAGGCTGATGGCCAGCCGGTACCCCAGGCGGCTGAGCGGCTGCCCGGAGCCTTCAAAAGCGGCCGCCTGTCCGGCCCGCGCGGCGCGAACTCTGGCGCCGAGGTCGTCAACGCGCCACAGCAGGGCAGTGGGGCAGCGCAGCTCCAGCGAGGCGAGGCGCCGCTCGGCCTGGAGAATCTTGTCGGCCAGGCTGTCCAGCAGGCTGTCGCAGGCGGCCTCCTGACGCAGCTCGGCGGTCACCAGCTCCAGCAGCTGGCGCTGGTCGTCCGTCATCACCTTGACAAAGTCGGCGTCCACCTCCTCGCTGTTGGCGGCCTGCTTGGCTGCCGCGGCTGCAGGTTTCGCAGCTGCCGCCTTCGATGCCATTCTGGGCCGAGGTGTCGCCAGCTCAGCGCTCAGCGTGAGGGGCTCAGCTTCCAGAGCTTATCAGCCAGCCGCCTTGGACTCTGGGCCAATCAGAGAGCGGCTGATGAGTAAATATTGATGAAGAATGCCGGGTGCCAGTCTCCCTCATTGCGGGGGCAGCCTGCCGGCTCAAGTCCCACGCAGCCTCTTATCGGGAATCGTGCTGCAGAGAATTGCTCTCAAATTATTAAGCTGACTCTGCACTTCTCATTCTGCAGTGGATGAAGAAGGCGCTGGGACAAGAAGCTTCTTGCGCCTTGAGAATTTTACTATCGATTTGTTAGCCCTCTGGGGCTGGATTGGCCATCGAAAAATGGCTCTTCAGAAATAGGGAATTATCAACTCTGCTCTGCTAAATTTCTTACAAAGCATAAAAACTATAGCAACGCTTTTTATCGCCAATAACCATATCTGCATAGCCATAAACATATCTGCATAGCCAATAACCATATCTGCATAGCCAATAACCATATCTGCATAGCCAATAACCATATCTGCATAGCCATAAACATATCTGCATAGCCAATAACCATATCTGCATAGCCAATAACCATATCTGCATAGCCATAAACATATCTGCATAGCCAATAACCATATCTGCATAGCCATAAACATATCTGCATAGCCAATAACCATATCTGCATAGCCAATAACCATATCTGCATAGCCATAAACATATCTGCATAGCCAATAACCATATCTGCATAGCCAATAACCATATCTGCATAGCCAATAACCATATCTGCATAGCCATAAACATATCTGCATAGCCAATAACCATATCTGCATAGCCAATAACCATATCTGCATAGCCAATAACCATATCTGCATAGCCATAAACATATCTGCATAGCCAATAACCATATCTGCATAGCCAATAACCATATCTGCATAGCCATAAACATATCTGCATAGCCATAAACATATCTGCATAGCCAATAACCATATCTGCATAGCCAATAACCATATCTGCATAGCCAATAACCATATCTGCATAGCCAATAACCATATCTGCATAGCCATAAACATATCTGCATAGCCAATAACCATATCTGCATAGCCAATAACCATATCTGCATAGCCAATAACCATATCTGCATAGCCATAAACATATCTGCATAGCCAATAACCATATCTGCATAGCCAATAACCATATCTGCATAGCCAATAACCATATCTGCATAGCCAATAACCATATCTGCATAGCCAATAACCATATCTGCATAGCCATAAACATATCTGCATAGCCAATAACCATATCTGCATAGCCAATAACCATATCTGCATAGCCAATAACCATATCTGCATAGCCATAAACATATCTGCATAGCCATAAACATATCTGCATAGCCAATAACCATATCTGCATAGCCAATAATATCTGCATGGGTAATGTCGGTAATTTAAATAAAAAAATTCTTAGAAACAGAAAAGTTGGTGCCATAAAAATGACTTGTCAGTGCCAAAATTTGCACTTTCGGCGCGCATGTCAATGACAATTGACAGTTTGGGTGCTAATCAAACAACATCGAACTCTCAGCTGATCCTGCTATGCAAATCAGTCCATTACCAAGTTCAAGTACTAGCTCTCCAGCTGTCTGCAGATTGAGGTTTCCCAAATCCTCCCCAGCCACGGCCCGTCTCCAATGGCAACGCAGCCAGGCCCACTCCAAGCCTACCGCGCAGACCCGAGACAATGCGTGCTGGAATTGCTGTCGGCGCTTTTGCTGCAGCCTCTCCCGGCGCTTCTAGAAGAAGCTAGAAAATGAACTCCGTCACGCACTTGAGACGCGGGCAGAGAAGAACTTAACTTTGCAGTTTTGAGTCGGGCAACTGGGAGTCTTGGCTAGCGGAGCTTCTGAGTGAGCGCTGCCTGCATTTTGATTGGGAGTCAGTGGAGCTGGAGTGTTTGGGCATAAACTGCCCAAGATTTTGTAGGTGCAGGACAGGAACAGGACAGGAACAGGACAGGAACAGGACAGGAACAGGACAGGAACAGGACAGGAACAGGACAGGAACAGGACAGGAACAGGACAGGAACAGGACAGGAACAGGACAGGAACAGGACAGGAAAAGGACAGGAACAGGACAGGAACAGGAAAAGGACAGGAAAAGGACAGGAACAGGACAGGAACAGGACAGGAACAGGACAGGAACAGGACAGGAACAGGACAGGAACAGGACAGGAACAGGACAGGAACAGGACAGGAACAGGACAGGAACAGGACAGGAACAGGACAGGAACAGGACAGGAACAGGACAGGAACAGGACAGGAACAGGACAGGACAGGGTGGGAACAGGACTAAAAGAAGAAAATACAGGAGCAGAAAGCCAAGAGCAGCAAGCAGGGTTCGGGTTGGCAGGCTGACCCGAGTGCCCTAAGCTGGCAGCCGGGGCTCTAAACCGCAGCTGCGACTCTCGCCGCCCGATTAAGCAATCGCTCAGTTAACTGGAAAACTGAGCAGCAACTAAAACAAAAACTCCGGGCGCTATGAAGCAGATCTCACCTGTGTTTTTATGGCCCCCCTTCCCCTCAGTCTGAGGCCGCGCGGGGCGGGCAAAACTGCGCACCCAGCAGCCCCTTTTCACTCCCTGCAATAATTCGCTGCTTCTGTTGCCCGGCGGCAAAAATATTTATTGAAAGCAAAAGTTGGGAGAAGGCAGTTTCTTAACGTTGCTGAGAAAATCCGCAGCCATGGCCAAACTGGAGCCGCCGATGCTGGCCAGGGCCTCCGTGGCTCTGCTGCTGCTGCTCAGCTTCTTCTTCCTCATCGTGGGAGTCGGCACCGCCTACTGGGGCATCCTGACTGTCAGCTACCTCAACCTGCCGCTGGTCAGCCAGGAGTTCCACTACCTGGGACTTTGGAGCGGACTGGAGCAACCGGCGCTAAGCCACCTGGCTGGTGAGATTCCTGTTCGGTGGGGTGAGATTCCTGTTCGGTGGGGTGAGATTCCTGTTCGGTGGGGTGAGATTCCTGTTCGGTAGGGTGAGATTCCTGTTCGGTGGGGTGAGATTCCTGTTCAGTGGGGTGAGATTCCTGTTCGGATGGGTGAGATTCCTGTTCGGTGGGGTGAGATTCCTGTTCGGTGGGGTGAGATTTCTGTTCGGCGGGGTGAGATTCCTGTTCGGCGGAGTGAGATTTCTGTTCGGCGGAGTGAGATTTCTGTTCGGCGGGGTGAGATTCCTGTTCGGCGGAGTGAGATTTCTATTCGGCGGAGTGAGATTCCTGTTCGGTGGGGTGAGATTTCTGTTCGGCGGGGTGAGATTCCTGCTAGATGGAGTGAGAGTCCTGTTCGTGGGGTGAGATTCCTGTTAGGCGGGGTGAGATTGCCATTCGGTGGGATGAGATTCCTAGACAGCAATCTGAGATTAGCGCAATGAAATTGCCAGCCAATCGGTCAGTGGAACTACTTTCTATTTCAGCTCATCAGCGGGCCGCCAGGGCGTTCGCTGTGCTCTCCATCATTGCCAGCCTCCTGTCGCTCTGCCTTTACGCAGCTCTGTGCATCGCGCAGCACCGCCGCCCAGCCTGGATGTCGACGAATCTGGCGGCGCGCCTGCCGCTGCTCACCCTGGCTGAGATTGTCGTCACGTGTGCGTTGGATTTGTGATGCCCATTTGTGATTTGCAAGTCTCACCAACCCCTCTCCTCTCACCCACCCCACTCCTCTCGCCCACCCCACTCTTCTCGCCCACCCCACTCTTCTCGCCCACCCCACTCCCTCTCACCCACTCCAGTCCTCTCACCCACCCCACTCCTCTCACCCACCCCACTCCTCTTACCCACCCCACTCTCACCCACCCACGCATCTCATCCACCCCACTCCGCCACCTCCAGCACTGCTGCAGCTGCTGCTTTGGAGCCTGATGGCCGGCCTCTACAACCGCTGGCGCCACGCGGTCGAGGCGGCCGCCGGACCGGCCGTCCAGACCTTCGGCCTGCTGGGCTTCTCCTTCGCCCTGGCCCTCATGGCCAACATCGGCCAGCTGGCCGCCCTGCCAGCTGTCTGGGCCGTCATCCGCCTGGGTGGCGAGGTCGGCATGGCCGCCGGGATTTCCGCTGCGCCTCGACAGCCAACGACGGCGACTGGAAACGGAGGAGCGACAGCGGCAGCCTCGACGGCGGGCAGAGCGACAACGACGCGGATAGACGAACTGGCGGCAGCCGCCGCCGGCACGGGTGGCAATGTCCGGTTCCAGCGATCCCGGCCGCCGGCGCCACCTCCGCCGCCTCCACCGACCACCGTGCCGACTCCCATCCGCGTCGTTGACGCCCCCTCCGCGCTGCCGGCCTCGTCCACGATCGACATCGACGCCGAATTGGAGGCTCGCCCGGCGACATCGCTGGAGGTAGCGGCCGCGGACGAGCACAGCGTGGAGAACGAGCTGATGCTGGAGCGGCTGCACCAGCTGACCAGCAGCTTCGGGTCCGAGGCCGGAGCCGCTGCCCCCACCGCCGCCCCAGCAGCTACAGATGAAGCGGCTGCAGATGAGGTGTGAAGTTCGAATCCTACACTAAAAATCTACATACTCGACTTTTAAGAGCACAGCTGAATGAATCCAAATGTAAATAGCTGAGCATCCTCACCCTCCCAAGCCTGCAAGCCACTCATGAACTCTAATAATAGTGCATGACAGTGGGTGGCGGAAGCTGTGGAGATCAATAAGGAATGGGAGGCAACAGTGGGGCGTTGGTTGTTTTGTACTTTTAGTTTTGTACTTTTAGTACTTACGATCGCTATTGGATGAAATGTTCAATCCCACTACTGAGCAGAGTAATTGCCGAGCGTTTGAACAGAAAAATACGAAAGAATTTTCAAAGAAAAAAAACGTGAAGTCCATAATTAAAACTAATATCCAGCCTAAAGAAAGAATATTAACTGTTCGCTGGTGTTTCATAACTCTCTGATATTAATTAAGATTGTATTGCGGTTTTTATTGAGCTGCAATTGCAGACCTGTAAATTACATAAAATACATGGCATTGATCATCAGTCAGTCAATTTGGCAATCAAACCGATCGAGCTGAGAGTTGCCATTCACTGCAGCGACAGCCGCTCAAGGACCACTGTAGTATAACAGGATCCTTGAAACTGAAAGATCGTGCAATTTTTGGAGGTCAATTTCATGGAAAAAAATACTGCATTTGATCTGGAGCAGTGAAGACTATCATTATTTTATTTTAGCTTATTGTGTTTTTGGCCTAATTTTTATTTTACTCAATATTTATAGTTTTTTGTTTTAACTCATAAGCGGTGAGCAGAACTTTTTGTTTTGCTCTTTCTTGAATCAAGCATATAGTTGTAATAAAACATTTCCATGCTGGTATTCTTGATAGCCGTTGTGAGTTGCATTTCAACGCAGGTTAGTATAATACCTATCCTAATTCCTAGACCTGTCTAAATAATCGAATGTAGACCACAGATAATAAAGCAGATGATTTCGTGACTAAGCTGACACGAAAACGACAATACATCACTTTTGTTACCTATATTTAGATCGTTTGACGCATCCATGTTCGTTCACGCTACACTGTTCACGCACTCTATGGTTCAACTTCAATTGTTGTTTCTTTGGCCCGGCCAAGTTCTGCCAGGGGGGTTGGACCAGAGAAGTGAAGAAATGAAAAGAACTTATACTAACATGCTTTTTCTTCTGATGTACTTCTCTTTCTCGGGTTCTCGAAGATGTTCCTAGAAAATAGAACCCGCTGCTCCTGAAGAAGCTAGATAGCACCGCAGTACTACCTATCGATTTGCCTGAAATGAACCTAAAACGTTGCCGTTACTTGGTAGGGTTGCTGCCACCTTGGTGTGCGGACTCGACGCGTCGGCAGAGTTGTCTATCCGTCACCTGAAAGAAAATTAACAAAGTCGCTCGGAGCAAAGGCAAATCTGGAAAATGTCTCGACAGTCGATCGTCTTAGTAAATGCTGCTCGAACCTGAAAACCTGAAATGAGAGCGGAGAGCTCGGAGGCAGTGGCAGCTCCAATCTAGGAAGCTCCCGAACGCGGCTCGCGATCTGGAGAAAAACGGCTCTCAGATACTCCGTATTTATAGCCGAGCGGACCCCCAAAAGTCACGTGAGTTTCATGCGGTGAGCGCGTGAAACTTCCTTATTTGGGCATTGGAATCATGCGGGCGACGCGTGATCCAAGGCCAACTTCCAAATAAGGCAACCCTGTCACGCAGGAGTGGCGTGACTCAAGGTCAGTGGCCACGCACAGAGTGCGTGCACAGTCACGTGCTTAGTCTGTGCTAAAAATAGAATCGTGGGCGGATGAGTCATCCTGTTTACTCCCTCTAGGCAGCCCTTACACTCCGCGCAGGTGATGAGTCATCCTGCTACGCCTCCTCAGCACGAGTGGGAAGACATTGAGTGTGGCTGCCCGCGCCCGCTCAGGCGATGAGTCATTGGGCAGTAAACACATAGGCCCAGCACAGAGTATCTCTCACACTAGATCAGGTGGACTGAGCTACTGTGCAGCGGATCACAGCGCCCTTAGGGAAAGCTAGTGAATGCTGCTGAATAGCCAGTTAGCAGCCAGTCACTACACTTCTAGCTAGTTAAGATACGAGTAGGCCCAGCCCACAGATACTACACTGTCCGTCAAAAGTTCCGGAACCCTTGCTACGATGTCTTCTAGCGGACATAATTTCAGTCCGTTTCAATTGTAACTTGATTCAAATGAAAGCTGCGGATCTCAGCTCCATGATGTGGTCAAGAAAAAGTTTATTCGAAGGAGCGCGTGTGAACAGGCCAGTGTTATGTACATAAAGGTTAGAGAAAAAAAGTGAGGAAAAGACAAACAAGCAATTGACTCTCCCATGAAAGCTGACTGCACAAGAATCCATAAGAGCCTGTTGATTTCAACACAAGTTTTGGCCATAGACTAATGTTAGCCAGGCTGAACACTGCGCGCAAACCGATTCCTTCCCATGTGTGTTTGCTCCATAGACTCAGCAACCATATACAATTGCTTGTTTGTCTTTTCCTCACTTTTTTTCTCTAACCTTTATGTACATAACACTGGCCTGTTCACACGCGCTCCTTCGAATAAACTTTTTCTTGACCACATCATGGAGCTGAGATCCGCAGCTTTCATTTTAATCAAGTTACAATTGAAACGGACTGAAATTATGTCCACTAGAAGACATCGTAGCAAGGGTTCCGGAACTTTTGACGGACAGTATATAAGCACTGTGTTTGTAGTTTCTGTGGTTACAACTTTGGGCTTATGAACTTTTCACTACAAAACTCTATAAAATACAACAGAGTACATCTGCTCATGTTGTGCAATGCGCATGCTGCATTAAAATAATGGTAATCTTCACTGCCCCCGATCAAATTCAATCGTTGATTTTGTGATAAAAAGGATCTTTTCCAGGAAATTCCTAAGCTACAAGATCTTTAAGCTTCGCGAACTATTATAGCTCGTACTACAGTGATTCTTATCCAAAATACAGCGGTTCGGTCATCAAGTCGACTGACAGAAGCAATGCCTGCAGTGTGTAAAATTGTGACTTGCATGCAGGTGGTTAAGGCACTTAAAATATTTGGACAGGTTTTTAAGCAGCAAATATCGAAACTGAGAAGCAATATCAGTAAGAAAACTCATCGCGACAACAGTTATTGCAAGGATGAGAGACAGCAGAAGAATCAGTTTCAGCCATTCATCTCTACAAAGAGACCGAAGCGTCAAGTTTCAAGCGTTCGGCCGCAATCCGCAGCTCTCCCTGAGTCAATCCTTACCCACGATGGCCTGCAGCAGCTTCTTGTAGTCCCCGGACATGCCCTTGATCCAGCGCCACAGAGTCTGCCCAGTAAGCTCCAAGAAGCACTTCTTGATCTGCACCATGTCGATCTAGCGGAGGTAAAGCCTCCTAAAGACATCCGGGTTATGACATCCAAATGTTAGCATAATCTGCTTAATTTTGATACACTTGGTTTAGGTTTCTGTGCAACCTGTGAGCAAGAGTACCACCTTGATAACTTGATAACTTCTCACCCACTCCACTACTCTCACCCACCCCACTCTCACCCACCCCACTCCACTCACCCACCCCACTCTCACCCACCCCACTCTCACTCACCCCACTCTCACCCACCCCACTCCTCTCACCCACCCCACTCTCACCCACCCCACTCTCACCCACCCCACTCTCACCCACCCCACTCTCACCCACCCCACTCTCACCCACCCCACTCTCACCCACCCCACTCTCACCCACCCCACTCTCACCCACCCCACTCTCACCCACCCCACTCTCACCCACCCCACTCTCACCCACCCCACTACTCTTACCCACCCCACTCTCACCCACTCCACTACTCTCACCCACCACACTCTCACCCACCCCACTCTCACCCACCCCACTCTCACCCACCCCACTCTCACCCACCCCACTCTCACCCACCCCACTACTCTCACCCACCCCACTCTCACCCACTCCACTACTCTCACCCACCACACTCTCACCCACTCCACTACTCTCACCCACCCCACTCTCACCCACCCCACTCTAACCCACCCCACTCTCACCCACCCACTACTCTCACCCACCCACTCTCACTCACTCCACTACTCTCACAAACCCCACTCTCACCCACTCCACTACTCTCACCCACCCCACTCTCACCTACTCCACTACTCTCACCCACCCCACTCTCACCCACCCCACTCTCACCCACCCCACTCTCACCCACCCCACTCTCACCCACCCCACTCTCACCCACCCCACTACTCTCACCCACCCCACTCTCACCCACTCCACTACTCTCACCCACCCCACTCTCACCCACCCCACTCCTCTCATCCACCCCACTCCGCCAACTCCAGCACTGCTTCTGCTGCTGCTGTGGAGCCTGATGGCCGGCCTCTACAACCGTATCGTGCACTGAAGGAGGCATTTTTAGATTCGATTAACAACGAAACGCAAACAAAGAGAGACAATTTGGTTTTTCCCCAACTTCGGAACAAGGACAACTTAAGTACTTTGTACTAATACACTTTGGGGAGACTAATACACTTTGGGGAGATTAATGCACTTTGGGGAGACTAATACACTTTGGGGAGACTAATACACTTTGGGGAGACTGATACACTTTGGGGAGACTGATACACTTTGGGGAGACTAATACACTTTGGGGAGACTAATACACTTTGGGGAGACTAATACACTTTTGGGAGACAAATACACTTTGGGGAGACTGATACACTTTGGGGAGACTGATACACTTTGGGGAGACTGATACACTTTGGGGAGACTAATACACTTTGGGGACACTAATACACTTGGGGGAGATTAATACACTTTGGGGAGACTAATACACTTTGGGGAGACTAATACACTTTGGGGAGACTAATACACTTTGGGGAGATTAATACACTTTGGGGAGACTAATACACTATATAGTTGTCCTTGTCTCGGAACGGCTGACTACGACGCGGATTTTGGTCTTATCGTCCTTGCCGAGGCCCTTCTTGCTGTCGCGTAGCCGCTTGGCAAAGTACATTGGCCTGCAGCGGATTTTCATGAGGATGCTGCGCAGGGCTGGCTTGTAGTCGCCGCTGGTCTCTCGGTCGATGGAGTTCAGAATGTCGCGCGCGCTGGGAAATCTGAATGGTGAAGAGTGAGGCGGGGACTCAATGGAAATAAGAATGGAGGGATTTCAGAAGATTAACTAATTGTGCTCCTAGATGGATAGCCGCGGTACTTGAGTCCTAACTTGTAATTTCGGCTCAGGTTGAACGTGTCATCGTCGGTGCCCCAGCGGTCCTCACCCGCTTTAAATAGTCGATTGGCGACGTTCAGAATTGTCAGGTGGAATTTTCGGTCAGTTTTGGAGATTACGACAAGTGTCTTAAGCTGGTCTTACTTTTGGCCCGTCCACCAACTTCTTGTAATTGACTTCAAAGATGCCGGTCGGCTTGTCGTTGGCGATTAGCTCCTCCACTGACTGCTCCAGCTTCTCACGGTTGATTTCGTAGCAGCCGCCCTGTTGGCGGGTCAGTGGGGGCACTAGCTCCGGTAAAGTCGAGATTTCTAGTTTCATTTCAAGACTCCAGCAGGCTCCATCAACTTACGACAGACTCCACCGACTATAGGTGACTCTACTAACTCAAGACAGTCTTTATCAACAAGAAAAAGGCTCCATTCACTCACGACAGGCTCCATTCACTCACGACAGGCTCCATTCACTCAAGACAGGCTCCATTCACTCAAGACAGGCTCTATTCACTCAAGAAAGGCTCCATTCACTCAATACAGGCTTCATTCACCCAAAAAAGGCTTCATTCACTCAAGACAGGTTCCATCCACTAAATACAGGCTTCATTCACCCAAGACAGGCTCCATTCACTCAAGACAGGCTTCATTCACCCAAGAAAGGCTTCATTCACTCAAGACAGGTTCCATCCACTCAAGACAGGCTCCATTCACTCAAGACAGGCTTCATTCACTCACGACAGGCTCCATTCACTCAAGACAGGCTTCATTCACTCAAGACAGGCTTCATTCACTCACGACAGGCTCCATTCACTCAAGACAGGCTCCATTCACTCAAGACAGGCTCCATTCACTCAAGACAGGCTCCATTAACTCAAGACAGGCTTCATTCACTCAAGACAGGCTCTATTCACTCAAGACAGGCTTCATTCTTGACTTACTTGACTTAGCTGCAGGGCTGTCCCGGAGGGGACACAGCGGGAAGGCGCGGGCGCCCATTCCGCTAATCCCTGAACGGCCGACGCGTCGCTATGGACGGAGGGTTGGCGCCGCCCAGGGAGGTCCCCCAGTGTCGCCAGCAGCTATAGTGCTCTCTGGAAAGGAGAGTTCAGCCCTGCGGGTGGCCCGAAGGTAGCGCATGAGCTGATTAAAGTTTTCGGGTTTGCACGCTTCAGTAATAGATGTGTGTGGCCCGAGGTAAGTGAGTCTGGCCCGCGTGAAGGCGGGACAGATGCTGACGAAATGCTCAGCGGTTTCGTCACCTGAGTTGCAGAAACTACAGGTGGCGTTGGTGGCGTTGCCCTGCAGGTACTGGTGCCTGGAGAAGCAGCCGTGACCAGAGAGGGTCATGGTCGCAGCCCGGATGTCTCTGCGCGAGAGGCGCAAGAGGAGCTTCCGGAGCTGGTGAGAGGGCTGAGGGACAGTGCCTCTGGATTGCCTGCAGTTCGTGCGGTTCGCCCAAGTCGAGCGGTGCTGAGTCCTGATCCACGCTTTGATGCGCGAGTCGATGACACAGTCAGGAATCGGGACAAGAGGTTCGGGGCCGGGAGAGGAGCCGGAGGCACCAACTTTTGCAAGGGTGTCAGCCAACTCATTTCCTTGGATCCCCACATGCCCCGGAACCCACTTAAGGGTAATTTTGCTGGCGGAACCCAACACGTTGAGGAGTTTGATACAGTCGAGGACTATAGCAGAGTTGGTGCTGCAGCCACTGATGGCGTGCAAGGCAGCTTGGCTGTCCGAATGGAAAATGATGTTCTTACCAGTAACGCCAGTGGCGAGAAGCTCTGCAGTGCAGGAGCTGATGGCCAGAACTTCATTTTGGAAAACACTGGAGTTGACCCCAGTGTATTGAGCGTGGGTAGCGATGACCCTCCCGTTCAGAAAGATTCCAACACCAAAGCCGGTGTTGGCTGACTGCTTAGAACCGTCGGTGTAGCAATGAAGCTCACCAAGGTTCCATTGGTCATTGATGTTATCGCGCGAGTCGATAGCTACGGAGTAGCGCTGTCTCAGGTTGAGCGTTGAGGCAATGCCATCGGTGAAGACGCGATTGGCCTGACACTCGTTGAGAAAGTTGAGGCACAGGTCGCTATGCGGGACAAGGTTCCGCTTAGCAGGTGCTCTCATGTAAATGAATTTGACGCCGGCATCAATTAGATGCCGCGTCGTTCTAGCCGCCTCACCCCTGACGAAGAGGTCAAGAGGCGGTAGATTAAGGAAGGCCCCCATGCCAGCAAAGGGCGTGGACCTGGTGGCGTTGCAGATGAGCCTATACACGCTCTGCCTTGGATCGTGTTGAGCAGGTCTGCATGGCTTTTGACCTGGGTAGCGCTAACCCAGACAACAGAGGCGTACGTAATGGCAGGTTTAACTACGGAAGTATAGATCCACCAAAGCCGCTTTGGGGATAGACCCCAAGAAGTGCCAAGTGCTCGTCACCTGAGTTGCAGAAACACGATCTCAGTGATCGTGTTGAGCAGGTCTGCATGGCTTTTGACCTGGGTAGCGCTAACCCAGACAACAGAGGCGTACGTAATGGCAGGTCTAACTACGGAAGTATAGATCCACCAAAGCCGCTTTGGGGATAGACCCCAAGAAGTGCCAAGTGCTCGTCAGAGCTGGGCCAGGATGGCTGAGGCACGCTTGGCTTTTGCTTTCACGTGGAAGGACCAGTTGAGCCGGTGGTCAAGTGTGACCCCGAGACATCTGGTCTGGTGCGCGAAGGCAATATCTCTGCCGTAGAGCTGCAGAGGACGTATGTTCCAGCGTAGTCTGCTGGTAAACATAATGGCAACGGTTTTGGGCTCAGAGAGTTCCAGACCATTGTCATTGGCCCAGGATTCTGCTTTGCGGATAAAGCTCTGCATCAGATCCCTGAGCGTGCTGGGAGACGGTCCTGCCACAATGGCCGTGACGTCATCAGCATACCCGACTTTGAAGACGGGGTCAGGTCGGGAGTCACTCAGAAGAGCGTCCATGACCAGGTTCCAGAGCGTCGGGGTGAGGACTCCGCCTTGGGGTCCACCCTTACAGACTCTGGTGGAGGCAGTTTGCCCAAGAAGTTGGGCAGTGACCGTACGGTTGGAGATCATGTACATGATCCACCGTATGAGGGTAGCATGAGCTTTGCGATTTTGAAGGGCCCTCTGAAACGCTTCAAAGATAACGTTGTCGAAGGCGCCAACAATGTCAAGAAAGAGAGCCAGGGCGTAACCGTCACCCAGTACCGCCCTTTCAATCTTCTCGACAATCGCATGCAGGGCGCTGTCAGTCGACCTCCCGGTACGGAAGGCGTGCTGATTATTGCTGAGGGGCATCGCTGTCAGCTCGCAGGACAGCAGCCGCCAGAGAATAAGCCTCTCAGTGAGCTTAAGCATTGCTGACGTTAAGCTAATTGGCCGGAAGGCCTTGAGGCTTTGGTAGTCACCCTTCCCAGGTTTGGGAATAAAGACTACCCGAGCTTCAGTCCAGCATTTGGGAACGTATACCAGCTGGAAAGAGGCCCGCATAAGATTGCGGGTGAGTCTCAGGAACGAGGGTATCTTGGCTGCTTCACGAAGGAAGTTTGAAGGTTCTGACCGCACGAGCGATTAGGTCTTCAGTGACAATGCCCGCCGCTAGGGTGGCTCCATCCATCGAATGGTTGGGCTCCGGTCTAGCAGTAGGTACCCTCGGGAAGAATGTGCTGAGCATATGCTGAAGCACTTCTTCAGGGTCTTTAGTAAGAGAGCCATCATCTTTTTTGATCATGGCTAATTTGGACATTTTGTCCATTGTAAGGGCCTTGACAAGCCTAGAAGTAGGTCTGTCTTGATCCAATTCATTGCAGAATTGGCGCCACTTACATTCCTTGGCCTTGCGCACTTCAGATTTGAAATTGCGGGAGGCTTGCCGGAAAAGCTCCGTGTCCTCCGGGTTTCCGGTCTTCATGGCACGGCGATGAAGGCTTTTGGCCTTCCGCCTGAGTTTCCCCAGCTCCGGGTTCCACTACGGCGCCGAGGTCTTGCCTTTGTAGGCGCGACAGGCTCACGACAGGCTCCATTCACTCAAGACAGGCTTCATCCACTCAAGACACTCTGAAAACTTGAGAGAGACTCAACCAACTCAAAGCTGGACGAGCTGGGCTCTTACCTGCGACGTGGAGACAAAGCAGCTTCTTGAAGGTCCCGCTGGTGTCGCCTCGAATGTCAGCTTCCAGTAGCGTCTTGGAGGCCTTCCGGTTTGGACTGGCGACGTTCTCGTCGTCCTCGTAGGCGTCTTTCATCGCCCGGATCTGCGCGTTGGTCCGCGTCATGATCTCGATGAGCGCCTGTTCGTCGGTGCCGGCCCCGTAGATGGCCTCCTTCATTGAACAGGCGTCATAGACGGCCGGCGCCACAAAGCAGGCCATGACGGCCTCGCGGAAGTCGCCGGACAGCTCGCTGCGAATGTCCTCGATGAGGTCGCGGTCGTACATAGTCTTGAACATATCTTTGAGGCGTTGGCGCTGTGCGATGCATCGCGTGGCCACAGCGTGAATGATGGCATCCTCGTCTCGAAGGCGTTTGAGCCACTTCTAGATGAGCGGCCACAGGCTGCTGTATACGACGCCGTCCGGTCCATCACTGCCCGACGGCCCCGACGTGAAGAGCCGCGCAGTGTGGACGGCCTTCCGAACTCTGATGGGGCGCAAAAAGTGTGTAGCGCTGAATCTGGCCGTCGACACAGGAATGAATTGGATCTGGAGCGCAGGAATGAATTGGATCTGGAGCGCAGGAATGAATTGGATCTGGAGCGCAGGAATGAATTGGATCTGGAGCGCAGGAATGAATTGGATCTGGAGCGCAGGAATGAATTGGATCTGGAGCGCAGGAATGAATTGGATCTGGAGCGCAGGAATGAATTGGATCTGGAGCGCAGGAATGAATTGGATCTGGAGCGCAGGAATGAATTGGATCTGGAGCGCAGGAATGAATTGCGCGACTTCTTCGACCGCATCGTGAACGCGCCCGCGTCGCCGCTGCCTGCTCTCACTGGGCACGCCGCTCTCAGCTGAGGAGGACTTCTACACCAGCCCAGTCACCACAGAGGCCGTTGTGCTGTTCGCCTGGAAAATGCGGAAAAGGCGGCAAGGCATTTCAGATTCCCATGAGCCATAGCCTTTCAGATTCCCCTAATGAGCCATAGCCTTTCAGATTCCCCTAATGAGCCATAGCCTTTCAGATTCCCCTAATGATCCATAGCATTTCAGATTCCCCTAATGAGCCATAGCCTTTCAGATTCCCCTAATGATCCATAGCATTTCAGATTCCCATGAGCCATAGCATTTCAGATTCCCATGAGCCATAGCATTTCAGATTCCCATGAGCCATAGCATTTCAGATTCCCATGAGCCATAGCATTTCAGATTCCCATGAGCCATAGCATTTCAGATTCCCATGAGCCATAGCATTTCAGATTCCCATGAGCCATAGCATTTCAGATTCCCCTAATGAGCCATAGCCTTTCAGATTCCCCTAATGATCCATAGCATTTCAGATTCCCCTAATGAGCCATAGCCTTTCAGATTCCCCTAATGAGCCATAGCCTTTCAGATTCCCCTAATGATCCATAGCATTTCAGATTCCCATGAGCCATAGCATTTCAGATTCCCCTAATGAGCCATAGCCTTTCAGATTCCCCTAATGATCCATAGCATTTCAGATTCCCATGAGCCATAGCATTTCAGATTCCCATGAGCCATAGCATTTCAGATTCCCATGAGCCATAGCATTTCAGATTCCCATGAGCCATAGCATTTCAGATTCCCATGAGCCATAGCATTTCAGATTCCCATGAGCCATAGCATTTCAGATTCCCATGAGCCATAGCATTTCAGATTCCCATGAGCCATAGCATTTCAGATTCCCCTAATGAGCCATAGCCTTTCAGATTCCCCTAATGAGCCATAGCCTTTCAGATTCCCCTAATGATCCATAGCATTTCAGATTCTCATGAGCCATAGCATTTCAGATTCCCCTAATGAGCCATAGCATTTTAGATTCCTCCTCAAATGAGCCAGACAGGCAATTACTTGATAAAGTCAAACCAAGTTTAACAATTCTGATCTTTACTGCATGGAAGTCAATGTTCAAGCATGATTTATTCGTATTGAAATGGACCCACTCTGTAAGGCAGCTGTCTAGAAAGAGTGAAGCAAGCGATCTATTAAATGCTCTACTTGATCTATAGGCGCAGATTAGCTTCGGGTTTGATCAGAGATCCCGGGAATTTCAGTCCCAGCGCAAAAAATACCCGCTTTTTGTATCTTTCTGTCACAAAGATGCTGAGAAAAAAAGGCTAACAAACAAGCTAGTTGCTTGTCTTTAATTCAAGTGCAATTAGTTTTATATATGACTTTTCCAGGCAATTCAAATTATCTGTCCGAGTCAATGAGTTCATTGTAATCAAACAGCTGTCAGTTTTCCTTTCCTAGTGACTTTGATGGACTCTTCGACGATCTGAAATTGTGGATTAAGATTGACAAATTTTCATGCTAAAGATAGAACAGCGGATGTCTGAAAAAACTATATGATGATCAAAAGATAGATAACGTGCACACTGGCATTCAGATGAAAGATGGGCTGACATGCAAGCAAGTAGATGGAAGACAGACTGACATGCAAGCAAGTAGATGGAAGACAGACTGACATGCAAGCAAGTATAATAGATGGAAGACAGACTGACATGCAAGCAAGTAGGTGGAAGACAGACTGACATGCAAGCAAGTATAATAGATGGAAGACAGACTGACATGCAAGCAAGTAGATGGAAGACAGACTGAAATGCAAGCAAGTAGATGGAAGACAGACTGACATGCAAGCAAGTAGATGGAAGACAGACTGACATGCAAGCAAGTAGATGGAAGACAGACTGAAATGCAAGCAAGTAGATGGAAGACAGACTGACATGCAAGCAAGTAGATGGAAGACAGACTGACATGCAAGTAGATGGAAGACAGACTGAAATGCAAGCAAGTAGATGGAAGACAGACTGACATGCAAGCAAGTAGATGGAAGACAGACTGACATGCAAGCAAGTAGATGGAAGACAGACTGACATGCAAGCAAGTAGATGGAAGACAGACTGACATGCAAGCAAGTAGATGGAAGACAGACTGACATGCAAGCAAGTATAATAGATGGAGGACAGACTGACATGTAAGCAAGTAGATGGAAGACAGACTGACATGCAAGCAAGTAGATGGAAGACAGACTGACATGCAAGCAAGTAGATGGAAGACAGACTGACATGCAAGCAAGTAGATGGAAGACAGAATGACATGCAAGCAAGTAGATGTAGACATGCAGGCAGTGAGGTGGACTGTTGCCACAAAACAGCGCAGCATCAGCTTGGCTGACAGCTCAGAGGCCTGTCGCGTAGACTTCGTTTCTCCAGTGATTCCCGCAAGTCTGCTTTTTGTCCCCAGCACACGCTAGTGAGCACTCGGAGTCTGCAACTTGGCCATGCCGGCCAAAGGTGTTGCCACAATGGCACCAATCAGTAGCTTGCACTCCTGCAAACCGATACCCGCGTTCTTTGCAGAGCGACACGCAGTATTCTGGTTTCACATAATTCGATTTCTTGAAAAATTCGTCTAGATCTCTTTCAGCACTGTCCACAAAGCAGCCAAGTCGCATGAGGCCTGTGAAAATTGAACAGAGTCGTTTGAGAAATTATGGCACTTGTTGTGTATGAACTTAAGTTCTATGGTTTATGGGTGAAGCCTTATTCATATTTTAAGTATAGCAGCCAGCTACTTCGCTGCTGAAAATATACGCGCTGCATGCATCTACGATCTCTTCCTAACTCGGCACCTTGCATTCGTCTTCGTTACTACGAAAAGTAAAACATGGCGACGAGGAAAATTTAATTCGCCGCGGGACGATACTGCAGTCACCAAATCTTCATCCCGATGTCTTCCGGACTCGACTTCCGACTGGGGGAGATGCCGCCGTGCTACCCCGATGTCGAACAGTATTTCAAGCGCCTCGGTTTTTACATTAGCGCAACGGAAAAGAATGACCAGAGCAAAGCCGTTCTACTTGCTACTTGTGGAGATGCCGCATTTTCACTGATTGAGACACTTGTGCAGCCAGAAGACATTTTAAACGATACAAAGTGTACGTTCGATTTCATCAAAGAAGCGGTACTGAGCCACTTGAAACCCAATTGCCTTCTTCACTACGACAGACATCTGCTACATACCATGGTCCAAATACAGGGTGAGTCGGTGACAAAGTTTTTGGAGAGACTGAAGACACAGGCCAACAAATGCGAATTCTGCAACCTGCGAGAAGAGTTAATTCTTTCTCAGTATATTTTCGGACTGGCTGATAATTCTCTGAAGCAAAAATTACTTGTGAAGGAAAAGCTGGATCTAGAGACTGCGGTTAAGGATAGTCTCTTATCGGAGTCCGTATCTCAAGCTACTGATTCGAGCAAAACCGTCGCAGCAGTGCAGAAAACCACTCACAAGAAGACCGGCAGCAACCAAAAAGTATCCAACGGTATCCAGGCCAATGCCAACAACGCCGAATCATTCTAAGTCTAGCTGCCATTCCTGTGGTAACCCGGGTCATCTTAGAAATACCTGCAAGTTCCGCAATGCGATATGTCACAAGTGCGGAAAAACCGGGCACATTGCCAGAGCATGCAGGTCCAACATCGGTGCCAGCAAGAAAGTCACGTACGCGGAAGTTGAAGCAACCGACGCTGATCCACTGCACCTGATTCAGCTGTGTACTCGGTGATCAAGGCTACTCCATGCGACGAACTCTGGAAAATAGTCTGCACGATCGGTGATTCCACAGTCCATATGTGCGTCGACTCTGGTAGTCAAGTAACAATTTTGCCAGTAACCATCGTAGAGCAAGCCGGATTGCACATGGTTGACGCGGACATTCGATCACTCAAAGTTTTCGGGGGAGCTTCAGTTTCCGTACGATGCATGGCTAAGGACGTCACGATTGAGCTGAGAAACGGCAAAACGGCATGCGGAGACATATATGTCGGGGACCCATCCAGTCAAGCCATTTTGGGAATAAATTTTATTCGTGCCTTCAACCTATTGACGGTAGACGAATTTCTGTGCCATCCAGTGCAGTGTGATGAAAATTCAAGATTCCAGGCCAGCTTTCGCCTGAAGGACGGGGCCTCTACCGATGGAATGTGCTTTCCTGCCAGATCCCTTCCGTTCTCAATTAAAACTTTGGTTGAACTGGAGCTGAAAAGACTGGAAAGTGCAGGTATCATCTACCCAGTTCACTCGCCTAAGGTATCGTGCCCTATTATTCCTGTGTTGAAACCAGAAGGATCAAAGAGACCCATTAGACTGTGTGGAGACTATTCAGTCACTCTCAACAGACTGATCGACTGAGATCGATATCGACTGCCAACTTTGAAAGAAATCCTTCAAAAGATCCCAAATTCGAAAGTGTATTCAGTGCTCGACCTCGAAGACGCATTCTTGCAGATTCCCCTAACGCCAGAAAGTCAGGGTCTTACGTGTATTTCCACCCACGTAGGACATTTTGCCTTCCGCAAGTTACAATTTGGGATATCGGCAGCACCACTGATATTTCAGGAAGTTATGGATATCTTGCTCAAAGGAATACCAGGCACTGCTTCTTATCAGGACGACATCATTCTAGGCACTGAAACAGTGGAGCAGCATCGACAGATCCTGGTGCAAGTCAACGAAAAACTGAAAAAGCATGGATTCAAGATCAATGAGCGTAAGACTCAGGAGTGCAAGAAAGAAGTCACATTTCTGGGATTTCTCCTCCGAGATGGGAAACTTTTGCCTGATCCGGCAAGAGTGGAAGCTCTATCCAACTTGTCAGAGCCAAAAGACCGGGATCAATTGAGAAGTGCTATATGCACCTTAAGACACTACGGGATTTTTTGTCGGAACTTCTCTATGATCGCCAAGCCGCTCTATTACCTCCTAAAGAAAGGGGTTCAGTGGAAATGGACTGTCGTTCACTCAAGTGCGTTCTCCCAACTGAAAGCTGCTGTAACGGAAGGTCGAATCGTTTCTTATGATATAAAAAGGCCGTTGTTTCTAACCTGCGACGCTTCTCAGAGTGGAGTCGGATTTGTGCTGTCCCACGACACGAACCAAAAAGAAGTTGTATGGCTGGGGAGCAGAGTTTTGACCAAGGCTGAGGCCAACTACGCTAACATTGAGCGGGAGGCTCTTGCAATTATCGAGGGTGTAAAATATTTTCATCAATTTCTGGCAGGCCGTCATTTTACAATCATCTCTGATCACAGACCTTTGCAGTACATCTTCTCTACAACGAAAGTTCCTGACCGAGTTTCTGCGAGACTCCAGAGATGGGCATTGCTGCTCAGATCCTATGACTACACTGTCACTTACTCAAAAGGAGACACCATGCTCGCAGCAGATACTCTGTCCAGAATTCCTTCAACAAACGCTTCTACTTCGTTTTCAAATTTTGATGTCAATCTGCTGGAGGTAAACTCTCTCGTAGAATTTTCTTCTTCTGGGACAATTCTTCGGCGTGTCGCCAACACCAGAGACCCTGAAATTGATACTATCAAGAAGTTTGTTACTCAAGGTTGGCCAAGCTACATTTCTAAACAGCTGCTTCCGTACACCAAATCCAAGGCGGAATACTCCATTCAAAACGGGATTCTGTTCAAAGGGGTCCGAATCGTGCCTCCAAAGTCCATGCGCAGAGAAATTCTTCAAATTCTTCACGAGAATCATCCGGGCATTGTGCGCATGATCATACTAGCTCGAGAGTACTTCTGGTGGCCTTACATTGACGCCCAGATCAATAGCTTCGTTCAAAGGTGTCCTTCCTGCCAACTAAATTCGAGAAAGCGAACAAATGCAAATCTGCATTCATGGGAGGATTCAAAGTTCTTCTTCGAACGTGTTCATCTGGACATAGCATACTTCAAGGAGAAACACTTCTTGGTTCTCATCGACTCCTTCTCTCGGTGGATTGATGTACATCAGCTGTCAAATCTGACAGCCAACTCTCTTATTCCAGCATGCAGACGAACATTTAAGTACATGGGACTTCTAACGTGCATTGTGACTGACAATGGAACCAATTTTCGATCAAAAGAGTTCGCAGAATTTCTCAAGAAGAATCTAATTAACCATGTCCTAACACCACCTGGTCATCACCAGTCAAATGGGATTGTGGAGAGAGCTATCCAAGAGTTGAAAGTGACTCTGAAGCAGAACAGTAATGACATAGGTTCCGAATGTGAGAAGGTGTTGATATCATTCTGCCTTTCGAAGAACACTACACCGAATTCCGAAGGAGCGATTCCTGCTGCACAACTGTTAATGCAACGCCCAAGAACGCGCCTCACTGCAACCTTTACAGAATGGGACAAACCGCTAACTACCCCAATTCCTGTCTACATCAACGTAGAAGGAAAGTCAGACAAGGTCCCAGAAGAAATCCAAGGACTTCATGGATCAAATACCTACTTGGAAAGCAAAGGACGGGTTGTCCATGCATCTGATGCAACGCCAAGGACTACAGAGAACTCACAAGAGATTACCTCGCCTAGACCTGCCCATGTTGGCAGCAGCAAGGAGAAGGAAGTGGAGACTACGACTCCTGCTGAAGTGGAGACAACCAGCGATCAAAGTCCCGAGTACCAAGTTTCTCGTCGAAGTCAGAGGCTCCGAAAAGCCCCTGATTGGCTGACCTATTTCTGATTTATTTGATCGTTAGACAAAATAGAAAACAGTCATTTATTTCTCTCCAGGTTAATTGCTAAAATGTGGGGGTGTTGTGTATGAACTTAAGTTCTATGGTTTATGGGTGAAGCCTTATTCATATTTTAAGTATAGCAGCCAGCTACTTCGCTGCTGAAAATATACGCGCTGCATGCATCTACGATCTCTTCCTAACTCGGCACCTTGCATTCGTCTTCGTTACTACGAAAAGTACAACAGCACAATGAAAAATGACAATAAAGAACACTATTACCGGTCTTCCGTTTCGTTGTCGCCGCGCCGCAGAAGCCAGCCAGAGCGACGCTCAGAACAACTACAAGTAGAGCCAGTCGAGTCAGAGGCATGTCGCAGGTTGTGCCTTTTTGGTAGAAAAGTTCTGCTTTAATTTTCGATAGATCGCGCAGCTTTGAGTCTCTTCTACTAGTCGAACTCTGACGATCTCGAAAATTTAGTTTTACGAGGGGCATTCAAAAAGTTTTGGCAACTGCATATGCAGATATACTTTGGTTCAAGCAAAATGCACTAAATTTTAGGAATGTCTTTAGTAACATGCCTGATACCAACGTATAAACTTTCAGCTCAATAGCTTCACCCGTTATTGCACAATTCACAGCTAACCATAACTAAGTTTCAGCTTCTGACATAATATGGAAAATATCAGCTCAGAAAATGCGCGCTTCTACATCTTCATACGCGTACAACTTGGAGAAAATGCCACCAAAATTCATGCCGACTTAGCACAGGTGATAGGGGATCAAGCTCCATCTTATAGAACTGTTGCGCGATGGATTGAGGCTTTTGGCGCCGGCAGGAGCAGCCTCAGTGACAACCCTCGATCTGGGAGGCCGAGCACAGCCGTGACCAAGAGCAACATTGACACTGTGCAATCGCTGGTGGCTGAGGACCCAAACATTTCTGTTGCCATACTGAGCCAGACACTTGGCATATCTGATAGCAGCGTTTTCACCATCCTGCATGATCAGCTGGGTCTCAGAAAAATCACAGCTCGTTGGGTGCCACATCAGCTCACTGAGGAGCAGCGCCAGGAGCGGGTTCGCTGCAGTCAGGAGTTCTTGCGCTGCTTTGGTTCTGGCGGCACCAAGCGCCTCTCTGACATCGTCACATCGGACTTAGCTCCGTGCGACTTCTGGGCCTTCCCGAAATTGACGGAGAGGCTGGCTGGGCGCCGATTTCAGAGGCCGCAAGACCTGGCCCGCGCTATCAATTCAGAGTTGAGGGCATTCACTGAATCGGAGTACCGTGGCGCCTTTGATTCGTGGATACGGAGGCATCAGAAGTGCATAGAGCGCGGCGGAGACTACATAGAAGGACTGTAAACCCTTACTTTTAGAATAATAAGCTTCCACTAGATTTTAGTCGCCTGTTGCCAAAACTTTTTGAATGCCCCTCGTATATAGTGCTTTCCTGCTTCGCTACTTACTCTCTAGCTAAAACTTTTCTTTTTTCTTTAGGAATTTCATGGTGTCAGCAGAAATTTCTTGTAGCTCTGACTCAATGAAAGAATTTATTGAAAAAAAAAATTTGCAGGAAAAGTTTTAATTAGAATATGGTCCTTGATAGAAAAATTATTTAAAACTTTTTATGCAGTAATGCTTTGAATTTAATTAAATTACGGGCTCGTACGTAGTGGTTACACTCTACGCAGCCTTCTTGGGTTAATAAATGAATCAAATCAACTGTTTCTCTCGGAGTAATTCTTCCTGCTTGCATGATTCAGCATTTGATATGCGAGGACGGTCCAAGTCTTGGTTGCAAAAGTGCACCAGGTATTCAATAGTACCAGGCACCGATGCAAAATTCATCGATCGCGTTGGTCGCCAGCGGTTTGCGCAGCTAAATAAGACTGCTTGTGTGTCACCTCAAGTTTCCATCCTAATTCTCGGAATGCTACTCAGCAAGCAAAAGCTGAGGACACGACCCCGATAATGTACAAGTAAGCTATATAAACCCTTGTAAAATCAAAATGCCTCACTTGCATTTGCTTGCCTCCCTCTTTGCCTCTCTCGCGGTTTGGCCTTGTGTGACGACTTCCCTCCCATTTGCTTGCCTCCCTCTTTGCCTCTCTCGCGGTTTGGCCTTGTGTGACGACTTGCATCGGTAGCTCTGTTGGGCAGTAGTGTAGTGTGTACCTCTGCTTTACGTAACCTATTGCACGTTCTGTCTCTATCGTTGACAAAGTCAATAGCCGTGCGCACTCCATCTCTCTCAGTAGCATGTAGTTACTGCGATAGTGCGAGCTAAAGTATGTACGCTCGTACAAGCAACTGAGCATCGGTTTACGCTCCTATAATTGCTTTAGCCCGCCAAATATTTAGTTGACTCTGCTAAACATTGTCTCACTAGTTCGCCTTGTTCGGCAACCCAACGAGAAAACCGTGCGAGCATCGCTCCACGTGTTAGATCGAACGAAGCATTAGAGTAATCCTGAAATAACTACATGTAGAGGCTTCTTGCGTGTGTTTAGTGGAACTTTTATTTTCTGCTTTCTCTATATTGGATGCTTCTTGTACCTTAAGTTAAAAGGTCGATGACCGAATTCGAGGAAGATTCTATACTGCAGAAAATTTGGCGGCAAGTAGTCGGCTGGGACGAAGTATTGGAACAGCATATTAGCAAAAAAGTGGAGCATTGGATTGCTTAGATTGGGAGCTTGACACTTCTAGAGGTTACTTAGCTATCGATGGAAGACGTGACTGCCATGACCAGAGGCCACTGGAGGCAACCGATTGGTTTAAAGTATACATGTCTATGTCTGTTAAGAGCTCGATGTACCAATATGGGTCTTGATCCCATCTCATTTGGACCTTTCTTTCCCAGCAGTTTACATGACTCATCACCTGCAAATATTTTAGTGAAAGTACATTGATCATCAGTTACATTTTCACTCAGCGTATCCTAACTTGTACCTATAGAAACTGATACGTGTGTCCTTAATTTTTACCTTACCCGTTTCCTGCTTGATATCGAGACACTTGAATTTTTCTTTATTCTTGTCATACGGAGGCTGGACACTCCGGGTTAAGCTAAATTAGTTTAAAACTAAAAGGGCACCAATGCCTCTGAGCCTTTTTCTCCAGTCCGTATATTTCTATTTTGTTTTGAGCTGCAAGAAAACAAAGTGTCTAAAGAAGAGTATGAGATACCATGGACCATGACCATAGCCACGATGGACTCTTGCGATGCCACAATTCTCTGCAATGCAATCAAGTTTGATGTTTGGAATCATCCTAGTCTTTTCAACTATCAAGTGCATGCGATCTAGCATTGTGAAAATATACTGCTAAGTCACGAATATTGGATTTTAACTTTAGATTGCACGTGTTGTGTGCCGCTTCGATCCCTATTTCCCGGATAAGTGGCAGTGATCCCTAACTGTGATATCGCCGCTTGACCGTCGCTCTTTAAATCCCTCCGACAACCCACCCTAAACCTCTGGATGATTCAATTTTTCTAGTGACCTCCTGAAGGAAAGGATCTAATGTGTCTGTGCGAGCGAATGGTTTTGCCTTTGTTGTCATGTAATGCTTGAGATGCTCCTATAATGATAGCTGCAGTTTAAAGGTTCTGTGTGTTCTGATTGTAAGATCGATAACTAGTTGGATCATATCTCTATAATTCGTGTTGTGTATCTATGCGAGGTAGACTGTATATAATATTCTGTGAACCTTCTCTGAGCTAAATGAATGTCTTCATTGGAATGCTCAAACTATTTCCGTTGGATTAAACGTTCCAAGTCTTCCTATTCCAGTCTGTTTTGGGGATATCTTATGTCTTACCTGTGATTGTCTGATATTTGTAAGCTAAAAAATGGCCCTTTTCTTGATATTCTCTTTGTTGATTGCTTTAGGATTTCTAAATCCTACATGGATGCGGTGTCGTTTTTTATGTCCTCCCCTCACTGCAGCTACGCAGTGCGCGGTGCGTGTGGCATTTTGCATCGGCCCAGCCCAGCAATTCTTTCTACCCTCTTGACCGTCTGCCGCCATGGCCAACTCCCTCTTGCACTGTACTATAAATATACACGATCTTGTAGCCCAAAGAGGCACTGTTGGCTTTAGATCTAGAATGTAACGTCGAAAAAAGCATCTCCTCCGGTATTGTCGTTTTTTCCACCGCTGTCTGAAGGCAGAAGATAACCGGTGTTTTGAACATCATAAAACATTGCGTTATATCTGGTTTCCTGAGAGTGAGTCACCCAGTTCCGCCAACTCGACTATGGGTGATTGCAACGAGCCGTTTCCATCTCTAGACGACAACTCCTGCCACAGCAGACGGTGGTCATCGACGTGATCGGAGCCGGAGATGCGAAGCAACTGGTACGGTGTGTAGTGTGTCACGGAAAGACCTGAAACAATCGAGTACCTGCATGTGCGTATATAGATTCATCTAAATCAGGTCGAAGGTAATAATCGAGTCCAGCGGTTCGTCTCAGTACAATTTTGCATTCAGTTCAAGTCAAGCAACGCAGAATCTCAAGTTACATGGACATTTTTAGACCATTTTTAGTATTATGGATTTTATTCTTAGGGCGCATTCTGATTCTGATCACTGATCTCAAGGAATACATTGACGTCGACGAATTAAAACTGTTACGACTTACAGTGCTCTCAAACTCGACCGACTTGATTATTCAAGAAGAGAACCCCGCACGCCGTTGGAACCCGCCACAGTAAGTGATCACTGAATTCTGTACCCAGACTTGCGGTCTGGAAGTGGGAGTTCGTGCGCTTAGACACTAGACCTAATTCTCTCTATCTCTCTCTCTCTCTCTCTCTCTCTTGTTGTTGATTTGAGTCAACAAAAAAACAACAACAACAACAACAACAACAACACTGTGCCGAACTCTGTGCCGAGCTCCAAACTCTGTGCCGAAAAGAAAGCCGAATTCTGGAAGGAGTACAACAACAAAATGTCCGACTCTGTTGACCCAAAACAAGTCTGGAGGACCGTCAAGCCTCAGCAACGGCAAACAACAAGCTCCTCCCAACGAATCTCTCATTGTTGATGGTCGAGAACTGCGCACCGACAAGAAAAAGGCCAACGCTTTTGGCTGCTATTACGAAAACATCAGCACTCTGAAACACTCGGTGGCGGACCGCAAGGTCAAAGTGGCCACGTCCCGTCGCCTGGCCCACTACTCCACCGACGACGACCTTTATTGCCGTGACTTTACCCTGGTGAGCTGAAACGGGCCATTGGCAAACTTGACCCCAGAAAAAATGCGGTCCCGACGATCATCGAAGCTGCCTTCTTCATCCACCTGCCGGACTCTTGGACGACGGCCTGGTTGGCCGTCTTCAACCGTTGCTGGCGTACCGGACACTGCCCTGGAGTCAAGAAAAAGGCCGTTATCGTCCCCCTGCTAAAAGACGGAAAGGACCCCAAAGACCGCGGCAGCTACAGGCCTGTCAGCCTCACCTCCATCTGCGGGAAGATCCTCGAACGGCTTATCCTCGATCGCCTCTATCGCTGGCTCGAGCTCCACAATATGAAATAATGTTTTTGCAATGATGCAATTGTACCTTATCAATATGATATTTAAATAATGATTCGTGAGTCCATAACTGTCAATGCTATGCCCTTTTGACATTTTGTTATGATCTTTGTTTACTTCAAAAAGCGACTATTTCATGTTCATCCAAACCGTGACTGAAGCTTGAAGCTGTACGTACATGTACGTTTGGAATGCAGTAATCTGCAGTGGGGAAAATTAAAGCTTTTCAAGGATCGCCAATCAGATGTTAGAAGTTCTTGCACATCAGTTTAAGCACAAATATTGATAGTTTGATGCATACATTTTTCAGGTAAGATTTGGATTTTCAATATATTGAAAGGATTACTACTACGTTTGTTTTAATGAAATAAGGTCGATTTAAACTAATCATACTGGTCTATAAGCAGTTCTCCTGGTAGGACTCTACGGAAACTTAATAGTAATATATTTTTAAGTTTTATTTTCTCAAAACAATCTTACTCTTATTTCAAATCTGGAACTGAAAGCGTGCATATGAACGCCCATCTTAATTTAACTTCATCTAAATGTGTGTGAAGTGTGAATTAAATCTAAAATGCAAAAGGTTGGATCGATAAATTCAGACGGAACGGTAGCTGGTAACCCAATTACCTCCATGGTCATGCTTACGAGTTTTAAATGAAAATTAGTTACAAGTCATAATCTTCTTGTTTTCATATCACTATTAGATTTTTTTACCACTATTGAAACGTACAAATAATTTTTAAAGCTAGATAATAGAATTTTCTTGGATCCATTGCTTATTCAGTTATTCACTCCAGTTTCTTTTCCAAGGAGCAATGAACATGTAGTGATAAATTTTTCATTGCTGGAAGAGAGGTTAGACATACTCGTACATTTAGTTTCATAAAACTTCCTCATCATTCAAGTTTCTAGTTATGAGTGGTACTTTTCAGCATCCATCCATTAATTGACAATTGGCATTAGTAATAGTACTAATAGTACTGATACTGAGACTCAGAGTCTAAAGAGTAATAATAAGTTCATAATGACACATTGTCACTGATGTCAGTTGTTGAATTGAGTGCTTTATGAGGCATATATAGTTTAAATTATATAAAATACAATCTATTGGTTTTTTAATAAAATATTGAATAGAAAATAATATGCAATAAACTAGCCTTTAAGTAAGACCTAATGATAGTAAATTAGTCTTTCTTAGAGCAGAATATTTTTTGGTTCATGAGACTAACATCCATCAATATTAATTAACTTAGCCTAGGACATTTTTTAAATCAGTCTGTATGGAAAAGAGATTTTCACATAGAATATCTTTTTAGTGTCATATTTTACTTGTACATGGTGATAGGGGTATAAATATTTGATAGATAGGAAGACATCCCAATTTTAAAGGTTTTTTGACATTGTTTTTAACAAAAATCATGACTGCAATCATGTTTGCAATTTTTATCACTTAGAGCTCTTATTGACCCAACTAGAAATAATCAGAGCAATTATATAGAAAGGTACCCTATGTTTATATGTTAAAAGCCATTATATAATATAGCTTTTGAGGGGGCACTGGGCACAGGGCAAGGGGGGGCACAGTTACCTATATAACTGCTAATTAGAACCTTAAATCAGAAAAAAATTACCACGTGGACTCATTTTCTAGGGGGCACATGCCCCTGGTGCCGCAAGCTCCCGCCGCCCATGGTTGCAAGTCATAAAGCTCTTTTTTGATTTCTACTGGTTTAGCTACACTCGTAAAACCAATGATAAGTTTGCAATTTATCTTATTAGTTAGTTTCAAATGACAATGTGAAAATTTTAGCAAACTTTTATATTATTTTGTTCTTATTGCATTACTGGAACTGGAATAGGTTCCCCCAGCACCCCTTAACACAGTACAGTAGAGTCAAATCACAGAGTGAAGCTTACGAGTATGGCAGTGATGACGTGGAGATCAGACACAATAATTAGTGATCTTTTTTTGATGAGTTTTCAATGCATAAAATTTTAGTATCCAAGAGAACTAAAAAATACAGGATAACAGCCTGGACTTGTGCGATAACGACCTGCTGCCGGCTCTTTTCGCCCAGCTGCCCCGCCTGCGCTGCCTCCGCCTCACTAACTGCAGCCGCCTGACCCGCCAGGCCTGAGCGAATCTGCGAGACCTGCAGAGACTCGCCGCCTCGCCGCTGCCCGACCTGCTCGAGCTCGTGGTTTACAATTGCAGCGATTCCAGCATCCAGCCTCACTGATGAGGCGGTGGCAGACCTGTGTGCCAGTCCGGTCGCCAGGGGCCTGCGGTGGCTCAGTCTGCACCCGTGCAACCAGCTGACCGCCGCCTCTCTCTCCAGCATCGCCAGCGGCTGTCCGTGGCTGTCCGGGCTGTGCCTCTGGAAGTGCCGGCGTATCGGTCCGGCGGACCGCGATGCCATTAACTCGGCCTATGCGAACTGTGTCAGGGTAGTTCTGTCGCTCTCCTGCCCTGATTGAGCGCTTCGGCACCGCCAAAGTATGAATATAGACATTCATTCTCTTCAATGAATGCTTACTGCCATTTTTAACGGAAATTTTGTGTTTATTGACTTCGATCCCGCCACAGGGAACCACTAATGACGCTTTGCAAGTTGACCTCGGTTTGTAAGCGGCGCACACTAACACAACAGTGCCAGTTTTGTAGAAGCTGTAGGCCTTAGATTCAACTTTTTATATTTTATTTTTTATTATTAGCTGTACTCTGTCTGTTTATTGTGACATTTCACACGTTTTGTGATAAACCTTTACTTTTATTCAGTGTTCTACTAGCACGTTACTCGTGCAGAAGTTATTGTTTGTTTTACTCTTGATCTATTTTTGGCCTTAAAGTCTCTAAATTAGTACCAACCAATGAAAATGCGACTCCAGTCTCAGCCAATAGGAAGCAGTGGTGTACAAAATAACCATCTCCCAGTTCGATAGAATGAAAAATTTGTATATCTGGATAATAAACAAACACTTGCTAAGCCAAGCAGGAAGCTTCGCTCACTTTCCTCGCCCTCTTGCCGTCGCTCGCTCTTGCACATTTACCGGGTCGGACTGTTGGTAGCAGAACCTCAGAGTGAACCCAAAATACTCACAAGCTTGGAAGCTTCTTACCTGGAGTGCCTTCTTATATTACATTTTTTTGTCATTCAACGCGACTAAGATTGAAATTAGCAAACACAGCGGACTGTGAGTAACTAGCCATATGATTGGATCGTCAGAAAAAGTTATTTGAATCCAATATTTCACTCCACTTGTATGCATTTCAATTGCAGCACCTTCAGCTCAACGAAGGAGACTGCTTTATCGAGTGGCTGCCGGATGAGCTGCTCACGCAGATCCTGTCCGAGTTGGACCAGACCAGCCTCGGCCGGTGCGCTCAGCTGAGCAGGCGCTGGCAGCGACTCGCCACGCAGCCGCGGCTGTGGCGCAAAATCCGCATCGGCTGCCGGAACCCCGGCATGACCCCCGGTCTGGCGCTCTGCCTGTCCGCCCAGCTGGCCGGCGCAGTGCTGGAGCTGCACGCGGACCGGCTGGCTGCTGACGAGCTCGTGCACCTGCTCAGCGGCTCGCCCGACTTGCAGAGCCTCACCATTGATGGCATCAGCGGCCCTCCCGGATCCGAGAGCCCGCTGGTGACGCTCAGTCGCTGCTGCCGCCGCCTACGGAGCCTCCGCCTGCTCCGCTGCGGCGGCCTGCTGTCAGCGCACTCGCTGGCGCAGCTGGGGGCCGGCTGTCCGCATCTGGCGCACCTGGCTCTGGATTTCTCTTCCTGCGCCAGCCTCGGCGGCTCCAGGGAAGAGTTCTCAACGCTGGCCTGCGGCCTGGAGTCCCTAAGCTTGGCCTTCTTCAGTGCTCATGCTGAGCAGACAGTTGAGCACCTGGCCTTGACAATACCCGTCTGCAAGCGCTTGAGCCGCTTGAGCATCGGCTGCAGCCGAGAGTCAGGTAAGTCTCTCACTGAGGTGGGAGCATCTGTCCAAATGGAAACCCCAGCATCGCCAGGCGGCTTATTACGGCTGTCGGTGGGCTTGCAAACGGAAGACACCGCGATTTTGTTAGACAATTTCTCTTCCCAGTGGCTCAGAGAGCTGCGCAACCAGCTGGGATAGGGGCCACCTAGCTGGAAGCCGCACGAGTCCCTCCTGATGCTGCGAGAGCTCACAGTTGTGAAGAGAAAAAGGGACTCGCCCTCTTTGCAGACAGAACTTTGGTCGCCAAACAGTCCACGGTCCACTGGCCACAACACTAAATTTAACTGAATTTTACTGCACGGTCACACGAGAGCGAGAGAGACTGAGAGCGGAAAGTCCCGCGCTTTAAATAGCAGAGGGGAAGAGGGAGGAAACGGGCAAGCCAGCGGACAGCCGCGACACCCCACCTCGCTGGCCAGCCAATCACGTGCCGCCGCGGCACAGGGCAGAGAAGAAACTGAGGGCTGGGCTGGGCGCAAGACCAACTAGGGAGAGGAGTGGCCAGGCCAGAGAGAGGCTCAAGCCCCCAAACCCCGGTCTGACCCTCGGGCCAACCAGAGCGAGGTAGAAAGGAAGGGAGCAAGTAGACACAGCATACCACAACAACATTTAGTTATTCGAATAAGCGCCCAAATATAGCCAAGGTAGCGCAAAACACAGAAATGGCTTCTCTTGTTAACTTATTTTGATGAACGGAATTTACAGCGGCCCTTGAATTTTGTGCAGAGCAGCCTGATTGTCCATATCCGGCCCTGTTCACTCCGCAGTGCTGCTGCAGCTGCTGCTCCGCATGCCCCGCCTGGCCGACCTGACGGTCCGCGAGCTGCGCTTCACCGACAAGCTGGCCGGTCAGCTGGTCGCTGCAGCTGAACGAAGCGGTGGCTTCGAAAGTCTCGACTTTCGCAGCTGCCAGCAGTTGACCGAGCGCGGCCTGGTCGCCCTGCTCAGCGCCTGTCCGAGCCTGCGGCGTCTCCGCCTGTCCGACTGCCGGGCCTTAGGCGGCGTTGGCTACCGCCTAGCTGCTGCCCGCCTGCCGCCCGGCCTCGAGCAGCTGCGGCTCACAGGTTGGGCCTGGCCTGGCCTGGTCGAGGCGGACCTGGCGCTGCCGCTGCCGAGAGGACTCCGCGAGCTGGAGCTGCTGCTCAACCAGCAGGGCTCGCCCGCCGGCCTCTGCGGGCTGGGGCTGCGAGCTGGCCTGGCCGGCTGCCGGGGTAAGAGGCTAATCTGATTAAGCAGCACCTGAGGCGCAGGTGGATTTCAGAGACAGGAAACAAGTCAGATTCACCCACCCACCAACCGCCAGAGCTGACCAAGCTGACGCTGGACTTGTGCCACAGCGACCTGCTGCCGGCTCTGCTGACCCAGCTGCCCCGCCTGCGCTGTCTTCGCCTCACTGACTGCCGCCGTCTGACCTACCAGGCCTGGGGTCTCACCGCCTCCTCGCCTGACCTGCACGAACTAATGCTGCTGCAGTGGTCCAGCCTCACTGATGAGGCGGTGGCCGACCTATGCGCCAGTCCGGTCGCCAGGGGCCTGCGACGTCTGTGCCTGT
This sequence comes from Macrostomum lignano, assembly GCA_002269645.1. Taxonomy (NCBI): domain Eukaryota; kingdom Metazoa; phylum Platyhelminthes; family Macrostomidae; genus Macrostomum; species Macrostomum lignano. Next base: position 218,612 of record NIVC01001389.1, read on the forward strand.
CGCCCTGCCTTCAGCTGACTCGCGCCTCTCTCGCCAGCATCGCCAGCAGCTGCCCATGGCTGACCCGCCTGACCCTCAACGGCTGCCGTCGAATTTCCCAAGCGGATCTGCAGTTGGCGCAGCCGGCATTCGAGCAGCGGGTTGAGCTCATCATCGGCAGAGAGGCAGAAGCGGCTGCCCAGAAGCTGCAGTTTTTATCTGATACGGAACTCGATTGAGGATTGGGAGAGAAGGCCTGCCCGCCAACCCGAGTTTGAGCACGCATTTTTATAAAAATACACTTCGCAAATAGCAATGGTGTTTGATCGCTCTGCGCAACACATTTTTTGCAAGCTCTTTCTAATTCGCGTTTCTTATTTACAAACCTCACTACTGACAGTAGAGCTGAGGCGAGAAAATATCTATCCAAGATTCAACACTATCGCTTTGCTCTCTGGAGCTTCAGGTCCTCAGAACTCTTGTAGGCGAGCTGAAAATTACAGAGCAGAGAGGGCAAAGTGCAAGGTTGGCAAATGCATTTGATCCATGATAACTCGCATGATAACTCTGAACACTGTCCGCAGCCTTGAGACCGTTCGAAGGTCCTGTTTGACATCCGCCCGAACGATGGCGCAAATGGAAGCGACCGGTTGCGACGGTCCGAGACGGAGGTCTTGTCGACTGGAGGGCTTGGATCCAGAACCCGCTGTGAGTGAGCCGGAAATTCAGCTGTCTGATTTGATTGATGTGCTGACAAGTGCAGGAAACGGCGATGCTGGTTCGAGATTTTAGTTGACGGGGTGTACTGAGCGATTTCTAGACCTTAAAAAAGCTTGTCAATTTTTTTGAGAAAAATCGTGCCGCACACGAATCGTGGATTGGGCCCGTCGCGACCCTATGACCGAATTTTTATTCGATTATAAGCATCGACCCCGATTAGGTAGATCTGCGGACTGCCCCTACAACTGACTGCACCTTCCTTCAGCCTATCCTGAACAGTTCCTCGGCAGTCCCGGAAATCCCCTCGTCGAGGCCGGACTGCCCGATCGAGAAACTTCCTGTTGAGCTGCTCACGCAGATCCTGTCCGAGCTGGACCAGACCAGCCTCGGCCGGTGCGCTCAGCTGAGCAGGCGCTGGCATTCACCGTCCATACGAAGCTACATCGGACCAGACTGGCCCCCTCATCCACCGACTGTCCGTGTGGCTGTCCGGAAACCTGGTGGAGCTGCACGCCAGCCGTTTGGCAGCTTTTGACTTTGTGCCCCTGCTGAGCTCCTCGCCCAAGCTGGAAAGCGTCACTTTAACATCGGTCAATCCAGCCTTTTGTGTGGAGAACCCATTGGAGACCCTGGGCCGCTGTTGTCTCGCTCCGCTTGCAGAGCCTCCGCCTGATCAAGTCTCAGTCGCTGCTCTCTGATCACTCGCTTGAGAAGCTTCAGACCGGCTGTCCGCGCCTGTGGCAGCTGCAGCTGGGCTTCTACTTCCTGCCGAAATTGTTTTCCATGGAGCGCATCGCCGCCCTGGTCAGTGGCCTGAGGTGTCTCAGTCTGCGCTTTAACTTTCCATTGCGTGCCTGGAGCGTTTTCAGCCGCTTAGGCCCAGCCTGAGCGTTGCTACTCAGTGTCACAAGGACAAAAGTAGTGAGCAGTTCCTTTTCCGCATATTCTGACTCGATCCGAAAGTAAAAGTGTTGAAGAAGCATCGAAACAACCAATGAGATTTTTTACTGTATTTGGGGGCCGCAGCCTAGTGCTCTTGCGCGGTGCTCTGATGTGGCAGCGGTCCAGGCTCCTTGGGGCTAAATTGGAATCTCGGCTTGGCTCTGCTCATATAATTAACTTCCTTGAGGGCCACCCCCAATGCCACATTGAAGTGTACATGCCTAACGATAAATAAAGTTAGAGCCACTGTACACTCCTGTGTGTCTGATCCTTGCGCTTGTGTCGGCGGAATGGGCAGCAATGCCTCTCGCCGGTTGTGTGACAATTCCGCTTAAAGTGCGCCAGGGTGAACACAACCACCTGCCTCTAACTAAAAGAGGATTATTGACTAGTTGAAACTCCAAGGGTTCGATTCTTTAGCCAACCACATTAATTGGCGTTGATGCTTCAATGCTACGAGTAAGGGCTCGTGCGATTCACACATCAGAGTCTCCATCGTACTCCAGACTCCCAGATCTGCAGCTCACGCTATCCCAACTCTCTGACTCCCAGATCTGCAGCTCACGCCATCCCAACTCTCTGACTCCCAGACCTGCAGCTCACGCTATCCCAACTCTCTGACTCCCAGACCTGCAGCTCACGCTATCCCAACTCTCTGACTCCCAGATCTGCAGCTCACGCTATCCCAACTCTCTGACTCCCAGACCTGCAGCTCACGCTATCCCAACTCTCTGACTCCCAGACCTGCAGCTCACGCTATCCCAACTCTCTGACTCCCAGACCTGCAGCTCACGCTATCCCAACTCTCTGACTCCCAGATCTGCAGCTCACGCTATCCCAACTCTCTGACTCCCAGACCTGCAGCTCACGCTATCCCAACTCTCTGACTCCCAGACCTGCAGCTCACGCTATCCCAACTCTCTGACTCCCAGATCTGCAGACCTCACGCTATCCCAACTCTCTGACTCCCAGACCTGCAGCTCACGCTATCCCAACTCTCTGACTCCCAGACCTGCAGCTCACGCTATCCCAACTCTCTGACTCCCAGATCTGCAGACCTCACGCCATCCCAACTCTCTGACTCCCAGACCTGCAGCTCACGCTATCCCAACTCTCTGACTCCCAGACCTGCAGCTCACGCTATCCCAACTCTCTGACTCCCAGATCTGCAGCTCACGCTATCCCAACTCTCTGACTCCCAGACCTGCAGCTCACGCTATCCCAACTCTCTGACTCCCAGATCTGCAGACCTCACGCTATCCCAACTCTCTGACTCCCAGATCTGCAGACCTCACGCTATCCCAACTCTCTGACTCCCAGATCTGCAGACCTCACGCTATCCCAACTCTCTGACTCCCAGATCTGCAGCTCACGCTTCACTGGCCTGCCCGTGAGACTGAATTCAGGGGATCACCTTGTGACTAGTTATGGAACCCACCAAAATGAGTGCCTGAGGCACCAAACTAAGTGTCTGCAACACCAAAATGAGTGTCTGCAACACCAAAATGAGTGTCTGCAGCACCAAACTGAGTGTCTGCAACACCAAAATGAGTGCCTGCGTCACCAAAATGAGTGCCTGCAGCACCAAAATGAGTGCCTGCGGCGCCACAATGAGTGCCTGAGGCGCCACAATGAGTGCCTGGGGCGCCACAATGAGTGCCTGGGGCGCCACAATGAGTGCCTTAGGCGCCACAATGAGTTCCTGAGGCGCCACAACGAGTGCCTGCGGCGCCACAATGAGTGCCTGAGGCGCCACAATGAGTGCCTGAGGCGCCACAATGAGTGCTGACAACACCGATGCCCAAAAAATGTAGGAATTCAGCCATGTTAGAAGAATTTTTGGCTTTGCCTCCCACCATAAAATCTATGGCGACACCCTGGCTGACTTGGAAAATTGTGCCGGACTGTCACACTACAGAGCTGAGCTACCTGAATTTGGACGGGAGTCACGATGACCTGCTGCCGGCTCTGCTCTCCGGGCTGCCCCGCCTGCGCTGCCTTCGCCTCACCGACTGCAGCCGCCTGAACCGCCAGGCCTGGGCGAATCTGCGACGTCTGCAAAGCCTCGACGCCTCGCCACTGCCTGACCTGCACGAGTTCCAGGCTTACAAGTGCAGCGAGTCCAGCCTCACTGATAAGGGGGTGGCCGATCTGTGCGGCAGTCCGGTCGCCAGGGGCCTGCGGCGGCTCAGCCTGCAGCCGTGCCGCCAGCTGACTGCCGCCGCCGCCCTCTCCAGCATCCCCAGCGGCTGCCCGCACCTGTCGGAGCTGATTCGGCACAGCTGCAGTGCCGCCCTACTGAGCGCAGCCTCATCAAGTCAGCTTATGAGAACTCAGTGCTTTTCAAAGCCGATTGATTCCTTGGTGTAATATTACCTTTTTAAAATAAAAGACGTTAAAATTGAATTTGCTTCTGGCTAACGGAATCGGTTAACTCCAAGTTTGTTATTTCTCAGAGAATCTGCTAGTCTTGCTTCTTAGTGAGTCGCTTCACGACCCCCGGTACGGGTATGGCACGGTTTGGTGTGGAGTTGTGATCTTTATAGATTAATTTCACACCCGGGGGTTGGGCCGCAGACCAGTGGTCCGTCGCGGCGCTCTGATAGGCCAGCGGCCCAGGCTCGATTCCAAGTGCAGTTACTTTAACCTGGGGCTAAAGTAAAGCCCAGGCTCTGCTCATACAATTAACTTCCTTGAAGGCCACCCCCCAATGCCACAGTAAAGTGTATATGCCTAACGATAAATAAAGTTAGTTAGGGCCGCTGTACACTCCTGTGTGAGTGTGTGCCTGTGCGTATGACTGCGTACGTAATCCTTGCACTTGTGTGCCTGCTCAGGGGAGTCGTCGGAATGGGCAGAAATGCCTCTCGTCGGTTCTGTGACAATGTCGCTTAAAGTGTGCCAGACTGAACACAACCCCCATTGCCTCTAATTAAAAAAATGCTCCCACGCATCTATCGGACTTTTTAAAAGTGCAGCTGGTGGTTTGTCCGTCAAGAGAGCTACTGAATGCAGCCGCAATCCCAGCCATTACCCAAGGGACGAAATAGAGGGGAATGCGAGCGAGTGGGGCATGCACCGTGACCCCAGTCCCAGTCTATCCCTGTACAGCAGGCACACTGCACCGGGCTGATAGGGTCCCACAAGGGAAACCAATGCTAGTCCAGGCTATTGGTGCTTTTCAGAGTCAAAAATAGCTTGAACAGGTCGGCTGCAAACTCTGATCTCTATTGGCAGCACTTTTACTGAGTGAAAGCTCCATGCTTCATCATCATCAACATGAGCAGCAGCAGCTGGATGTCAGCCAGGTGTCCTTGCAACAAAGCAACTCCATGAGCCTCCAGCCGCCACCTGCCGCAGGCTCCTCCTGCGTAAGTCCCCAGCTCCCCAGCCAAGATGCTTCCGAATTAATGATGCACATCTTGCAACTTTCATTCGCTACAGAGCCTCATCAGCAATATCGAGCAGCTGCCAACAGAGCTGCTCACGCAGATCCTGTCCGAGCTGGACCAGACCAGCCTCGGCCGGTGCGCTCAGCTGAGCAGGTTTTGGCTGGAGCTCACCTCTCAGCCGCAGCTGTGGCGCAAAATTCGCATTGACAGCCGCACCGCGGATCCCGAACTGGCGCAGCGCATCTGCGACTGGCCGGGTGGCCGCGTGCGCGAGATTTCGGCGGTCAGACTGGCAGCTAAGCACCGGCTGCCCCTGCTGCTGGCCGCATCCGCCAGTCTGACCAGCCTCTGCCTCAAGGAGATGCAGGGCGACCTCGTATTGAAGGAGGCCGGCCGCAGCTGCCAAAATCTGCGCGAGCTGCGTCTCGAATGCTGCAATGAGATGCTGTCCTTCGACTCGGTGAGCGGCCTGCTGACCGGCTGTCCGAGCCTCTCGCTGCTGCAGTACACTGGCAGCCTGTCCGATCTGTTCGCACCGTCTGATGAGCACCGGGTGGCCCCTCTGTTCCACTCGCTGGTGAGCCGACTCTCCAGTCTCAAACTGCACCTGCTGATGACGGAGAGCCTGCCGCCGCAGTGGTTCGCTGCTCTGCCCGAGTGCCCCCGGCTCACCAGCCTCTACGTGAGCATTGCGGACTGGAGAGGTGAGCACCTGATCTCTACCTGTCCGGAGTCGGACAGGTTTGACTTCAGCGATCTCTGCCTGTCCAGAGTCGGACAGGTTTGACTTCAGCGATCTCTGCCTGTCCAGAGTCGGACAGGTTTGACTTCAGCGATCTCTGCCTGCCCAGAGTCGGACAGGTTTGACTTCAGCGATCTCTGCCTGTCCGGAGTCGGACAGGTTTGACTTTAGCCTGACTGACTGATACTCAATGCTCATCCCTTTCAAATGACTGCTTTTCAGGCCTGGCGCACCTGCCCAGTAAAATGCCGAACCTGACCGACCTGTCCGTTCTTACCTCTCAACCTGCATCTCAGGCAAACCTGCAGCTGGGCAGGCTGCCTCATCTTCAGCGAGTGAAGATCTGCGACTTCTCCTTTCAGTCGTGGAGCTTGGATGCCATCCTGTCGGTGCTGCGAGGCGTCCGCGAGCTTCGGAGCTTCATGTTGGATGGCTGCGTGCACCTGACCGGCCAGCAGTACCGGCAGGTGGTGCGGGCCCTGTCAGCCCGCCTCACAGACCTTCGCTTTGGTGGCTGCTTCAGAAACAGAGTCGCTGAGGTCGACCTGCAGGAGCCGCTGCCACCTGGCCTGAGGCGGCTGCAAGTTGATGGATTCAAATGGGGAACGTCTGGAGTGCAGTTTGCTAGTGCTCTGGCCAGCTGCTCAGGTGAGCGGGTCTGTTGCTGGTGTGGGCTGGTGGCTGCTCAGGTGAGCGGGTCTGTTGCTGGTGTGGGCTGGTGGCTGCTCAGGTGAGCGGGTCTGTTGCTGGTGTGGGCTGGTGGCTGCTCAGGTGTGCGGGTCTGTTGCTGGTGTGGGCTTGTGGCTGCTCAGGTGAGCGGGTCTGTTGCTGGTGTGGGCTGGTGGCTGCTCAGGTGAGCGGGTCTGTTGCTGGTGTGGGCTGGTGGCTGCTCAGGTGAGCGGGTCTGTTGCTGGTGTGGGCTGGTGGCTGCTCAGGTGAGCGGGTCTGTTGCTGGTGTGGGCTGGTGGCTGCTCAGGTGAGCATTCAGACCACTGCACAGAGGCGGTCGGGTCAATGTCGAGTTGCTAACGCTACAAGCGTAACACGAGTTTATTGTAACAAATTTTCAAATCAGGCCTGACGCACCTGGCCTTGGCGGTCTGCAGCGACGACCTGCTGCCGGCTCTGCTCGCCCAGCTGCCCCGCCTGCGCTGCCTCTACATCCACGACTGCAGCCGCCTGACCCGTCAGGCCTGGGTGAACCTGCTAAACTTGTGGAGCCTCGCAGTTTCCCTGCCTGACCTGCAGGAGTTTTCCGCTGTCAACTGCAGCGAGTCCAGCCTCACTGATGAGGCGGTGGCCAACCTGTGCGCCAGTCCGGTTGCCAGGGGCCTGCGGCGGCTCAACCTGTCTCAGTGCCGCCAGCTGACCGCCGCTGCACTCGCCAGCATCGCCAGCGGCTGCCCCTGGCTTACCCGCCTGGCTCTGAAGCCATTTCCTAAATTGGTCGAGTCGGAGCTTTCAGAATTTCGAGCATCCTTTGAGCAGTGCTTGGAGGTCAGGGAGTTCGGCCTCCATCCCGAGTGCCAGTGGGTTGGCTGACCCAGGCGATAAGGCAGCAGCCTTTGAGTCCTCAATAGTACGAGCGTACGTGTATTTTTAGCATAAAGCCGGCCTTCAAATGTTTTCTAAGAAACAGATTTTCTCATCAATCAAATTGAGTTGTTCATTGTGCATCTCATGAAATACACAAAATAAACTCTTATGTTGTGATTTTTTATACGCTACTAATGTTACTGATGAATGTCTCAAGATAAGTAGGCAGATGTTTCCTCTAGCTGTTTATTGAATTGAAAGGTCATTTTTCTCTATCATTACTCCGTCATTACTCCATCACGTGACAGACGCGCAGCCTTTGAGAACAGAGTATGAGTTTAATGAATTCATAGACTGAGTGATCCAGATAGAAAAAATGACACAGCATATACTGCTTGCAATATGCCGCCTGCAACGCAAACTTCAGATCAGCTCTGCATGGAGCGGCTGCCAGAGGAGCTGCTCACGCAGATCCTGTCCGAGCTGGACCAGACCAGCCTCGGCCGGTGCGCTCAGCTGAGCAGGCGCTGGCGGCGGCTCGCCACGCAGCCGCGGCTGTGGCGCAAAATCCGCATTGACGGCCGCACCGCAGAGGCCGAGCTGATGGAGCGGCTCAGAGACTGGCTGGGCGGCAGCGTGCGGGAGATCTCGGCCTGCGGGCTGACAGCCGAGCAGCGGCTGCCACTGCTGCTGGCCGCATCCGCCAGCCTCACCTGCCTCAGTTTGAAGGACATTGGCAGCGAATTTCTGGTGACGGAGGCCGGGCGTAGCTGCCCCAGTCTGCGGGAGCTGCGCCTCGAAGACTCCGGTAAGGTGCTCTCGGTCGAGTCGCTGAGCAGCCTGCTGGACGGCTGCCCGCGCCTCTCGCTGCTGGAAGCCACTGGCGAGGTGTTCGGAGGCCTTCAGAGAGAGCAGCTGCAGCAGAAGTTCCACCAGCTGGCCGCCCGCCTCACCCGCCTTTCCCTCGACTGCCCCCGGGCCGCTGAAGTCATCCGCAACCTGCCGGAGTGCCCGCGTCTTGAAAGTCTTCGCTTTCTGCACTACCGAGACTGGCTTGGTGAGTCGCTGCTGAGTTGCTGGGCATTTTGTCAGTAAAATGTCTTTGATTTATAAGGGGGCCCGCTGAAAATGTTACCGTGACAAGAATCGCTAGAGTGATTGCAAACTACTCACTAGTGACTCTGGGGTGAGTCTTGTGACTTTTTAAGGACTCAGACGACTGAAACGCGACAGGAGAGGCGGCTGTTGAGTCACGAACGCATCACGTGAGTTGCAGAGTCTCGACAAAGTCTTTCAAGAGTCATTGTGTTCTACTAAGTCAAGTAGACTAAATGCGTTGCTTTACATGCAAATTCGAAATGCGATTCTATCGGTAATTCGTAAGTGACGCAGATGCGCTTTAGACGCTACTCAGTGATTCTACAGCGACTCAAGCGCGCCCTAGATACAATTCTGCGTCGCCAGAAGTCACTACAGAAGCGCCCCAGAGTCACTATAGAAGCGCCCCAGAGTCACTATAGAAGCGCCCCAGAGTCACTATAGAAGCGCCCCAGAGTCACTATAGAAGCGCCCCAGAGTCACTATAGAAGCGCCCCAGAGTCACTATAGAAGCGCCCCAGAGTCACTATAGAAGCGCCCCAGAGTCACTATAGAAGCGCCCCAGAGTCACTATAGAAGCGCCCCAGAGTCACTATAGAAGCGCCCCAGAGTCACTATAGAAGCGCCCCAGAGTCACTATAGAAGCGCCCCAGAGTCACTTTAGAAGCGCCCCAGAGTCACTATAGAAGCGCCCCAGAGTCACTATAGAAGCGCCCCAGAGTCACTGTAGAAGCGCCCCAGAGTCACTATAGAAGCGCCCCAGAGTCACTATAGAAGCGCCCCAGAGTCACTATAGAAGCGCCCCAGAGTCACTTTAGAAGCGCCCCAGAGTCACTATAGAAGCGCCCCAGAGTCACTATAGAAGCGCCCCAGAGTCACTACAGAAGCGCCCCAGAAGCGCCCCAGAGTCGCAGACAATAAGACGCCTCAAATTAGCTCCTAAGCGACTCTTTGGCGACTTGTACCGTGAGATCTCGTCACTTTGGAGTAGTCTAGAGTCACTCCTTTGTTACGACTCTGAAACGGTTCCAGTGCTCAAGTTGACATCCCCTATTATTACCGCCGCACTTCCCAGAGCTGCTCCAGCTGCTTCCCAGGCTGCCCTGCCTGAAGGACTTGACAGCCAGTTTTAAGCCCTCAAAGCTGACAGACTTGCCCAGAGACCTTCAGCTGCCAGCGCTGCCTCACCTGCGGCAACTCCGCCTCATGAGCATGAGCAGGCAGTACCACGACTTCGCCATCGCGCTGCTACTTCCTCGCCTTCAGCACCTGCAGGTCTTCAGCTTGCACTGCTGGTGGTCGGCATCTGGCGAGAACTACAAGAGAGTCCTGCGGGCGCTGCCTGCCGGCCTCGGCCACCTCAGCCTGCGGGGCTACGGCCTGGCCGCCATGAGCGAGGCCGACCTGAGCGAGGCGCTGCCGGCGGGCCTGCAGTGTCTGCAGCTGGAGGGACCCGGCTTCACGCTGTCTGGGCTGCGGCTGATGGACGGGTTAGTCGGATGCTCTGGTGAGCTGACTCACCTGGAGCTGGACTTCTGTCACGATGACCTTCTACTAGCTCTGCTGTCCCGACTGCCCCGCCTGCGCTGCCTCCGCCTCAACGATTGCATCCGCCTGACCCGCCAGGCCTGGGCGAACCTGCGGGACCTGCAGAGCCTCGACGCCTCCCTGATGGCGGACCTGCACGAGCTCACGGCTTACAATTGCAGCGAGTCCAGCCTCACCGATGAGGCGGTGGCCAACCTGTGCGCCAGTCCGGTTGCCAGGGGCCTGCGGCGACTCGGCCTGTCAGTGTGCATCAGCCTGACCTCATCTGCACTGTGCAGCATCGCCAGTGGCTGCCCGTGGCTGACCCAGCTGACCCTGATCGGCCCCCGCCTCTGTATTGATGAATCTCATCTTGTTCAGTTTCGCGCTGCCTTCCAGCATTCTGTTGATGCGGAGTTGCGAATTCGCTGTGCGTGACGAACTCTCGCTTGTTGCTTCTTACTTGACTTGACTATACTTGACTCCAGCCGCATGCCATCCTCTCCTGCACAACTCCGTTTCTTTTATTGCGACATTTTTCGAGCTGTGTGAGAGATTTTACAATTCAAATCTTTGCTTGTCTACTTTTCTCATTTGTCTGAATTGAATCTCGCCAGCGGTTTTCGTTTCGTCGCTGGATTTATAATTTCACGTCTTGTCGAAGACAGTCAGTAATCAATAGATTTTCAAGATTTTCAAGTGCCCCAGAATATCACAGTGGTTCGGGAAGTGCCCAGAATGTGACAGTGGGTCAGGAAGTTCCCCAGAATGTGACAGTGTGACAGTGGGTCAGGAAGTTCCCCAGAATGTGACAGTGTGACAGTGGGTCAGGAAGTTCCCCAGAATGTGACAGTGGGTCAGGAAGTTCCTCAGAATGTGACAGTGTGACAGTGGGTCAGGAAGTGCCCCAGAATGTGACAGTGGGTCAGGAAGTGCCCCAGAATGTGACAGTAGGTCAGGAAGTTCCCCAGAATGTGACAGTGTGACAGTGGGTCAGGAAGTTCCCCAGAATGTGACAGTGTGACAGTGGGTCAGGAAGTTCCCCAGAATGTGACAGTGTGACAGTGGGTCAGGAAGTGCCCAGAATATGACAGTAGGTCAGGAAGTGCCCAGAATATGACAGTAGGTCAGGAAGTGCCCAGAATATGACAGTAGGTCAGGAAGTGCCCCAGAATGTGACAGTGGATCAGGAAGTGCCCCAGAATGTGACAGTGAGTCAGGAAGTGCCCCAGAATATGACAGTGGATCAGGAAGTTCCCCAGAATGTGACAGTAGGTCAGGAAGTTCCCCAGAATGTGACAGTGTGACAGTGGGTCAGGAAGTTCCCCAGAATGTGACAGTGTGACAGTGGGTCAGGAAGTTCCCCAGAATGTGACAGTGTGACAGTGGGTCAGGAAGTGCCCCAGAATGTGACAGTGGGTCAGGAAGTGCCCAGAATATGACAGTAGGTCAGGAAGTGCCCCAGAATGTGATAGTAGGTCAGGAAGTGCCCCAGAATATGACAGTAGGTCAGGAAGTTCCCCAGAATGTGACAGTGTGACAGTGGGTCAGGAAGTTCCCCAGAATGTGACAGTGTGACAGAGGGTCAGGAAGTGCCCAGAATATGACAGTAGGTCAGGAAGTGCCCAGAATATGACAGTAGGTCAGGAAGTGCCCCAGAATGTGACAGTGGATCAGGAAGTGCCCCAGAATGTGACAGTGGATCAGGAAGTGCCCCAGAATGTGACAGTGGGTCAGGAAGTGCCCCAGAATGTGACAGTGGATCAGGAAGTGCCCCAGAATGTGACAGTGGGTCAGGAAGTGCCCAGAATATGACAGTAGGTCAGGAAGTGCCCCAGAATGTGATAGTAGGTCAGGAAGTGCCCAGAATATGACAGTAGGTCAGGAAGTGCCCCAGAATGTGACAGTGGATCAGGAAGTGCCCCAGAATGTGACAGTGAGTCAGGAAGTGCCCCAGAATGTGACAGTGGGTCAGTAAGTGACAGTATAAGTCAGAGCGAGAACTCTAAGCAAACTGGGTTTAAGAAAAGCTCCCTCCAGTGTTAGCAGCCACTCCCATAGCCTTAGGAACTCCTCAGATTTTCGGTGCCTCCACAACGTACAGAGACAAATTCTCTATTAAAAGACTGTCGTCCAGATGAATATCAAGTTTGTCAGGTGTATTTTTGCTACTGACCAGTTTCAGAACTGAGAGACCTCGTGTGAGTCAATAAAAACAGATGGAGAAAATTCTTCCGGACGAGCTGCTCACGCAGATCCTGTCCGAGCTGGACCAGACCAGCCTCGGCCGGTGCGCTCAGCTGAGCAGGCGCTGGCGGCGGCTCGCCACGCAGCCGCGGCTGTGGCGCAAAATCCACATCGGCGGGTACAGATGCAGCCTGGATGCTGAGCTGATGGCGCGCCTCGGAGACTGGCTGGGTGACAGCCTGCAGGAGATTTCGATCAAATGTCTGAAGTCCAACGATAATCTGCGGGAACTGCTGGTCAGAGCCGAGAATTTGACCAGCCTCAGCATCCATTCTGCATCCGAAAGCTGCTGCGCATTGCGATATTTGGGTCTCTGTCGCAACCTCAAGGAGCTTCGAGTCAGCGAAAGCTGCAAGTTGGTGACGGAGGATTCGCTGAACCTTCTGCTGTACTCCTGCCCGGAGCTGTCCGTGCTGGAGGTCAGCAGTCTGGATGACTTCTGGGATGACACGAATCCTCGGGTGGGCAGGCTGTTCTCAACCCTGGTGAGCCACCTCACAAGTTTGTCCGTCTGCTTCGCTGATGCCACCAAACTTCTGAGGGACCTGACGAAGTGTCCGCGACTCACGAGTCTCAACTTTGCGTTTCCTGATATTGCAAGTGAGGCATTTTTTTGTTTTGAAATGCCAAACTTTACCCCAGTCTTCTTTGTAGAGGCCTGCGGCAATGGCCCAGTTTTTTATGATGATGATTGTGATGATAGTGATGAAGATGATGATGATGATGATTGTGATGATAGTGATGAAGATTATGATGATGATGATTGTGATGATGTTGATGTTGATGCTGATGCTGATGATGATGATGATGAAGATGATGCTGATGCTGATGCTGATGCTGATGCTGATAATGATGCTGATGATGCTGATGCTGATGATGCTGATGCTGATTTTTTTTCAGATTTTTTTATTAGAGGCAGGGGGGTTGTGTGCACCCTGGCGCACTTTAAGCGACATAGGCACACAACCGGCGAGAGGCATTACTGCCCATTCCGCCGACTCCCCTGAGCAGGCATACAAGCGCGCGGATACGTACGCAGGCACACACTCACACAGGAGTGTACAGCGGCCCTAACTTTATATTATCGTTAGGCATGTACACTTCACTGCGCCTTGGGGGGTTGGCTCTCAAGGCCGTTAATTGCACAAGCAGAGCCAAGCCGAGATTCCAATTCAGCCCCAAATTAATGTGACTGCACTTGGAATCGAGCCTGGGTCGCTGGCACACCAGAGCAGCTGCTCTACCGCTGGGCTACGGCCCCCCTTGATGATGAAGATGATGCTGATGCTTATGCTGATGCTGATGCTTATGCTGATGCTGATGATGTTGATGCTGATGATGTTGATGCTGATGATGCTGATGCTGATGATGATGATGATGATGATGATGCTGATGATGATGATGATGATGCTGATGCTGATGATGTTGATGCTGATGATGCTGATGCTGATGATGATGATGATGATGATGATGCTGATGATGATGATGATGATGCTGATGATGCTGATGATGATGATGATGATGCTGATGATGATAATGATGATGATGATGATGATGCTGTTGATGATGATGATGATGATGATGATGATGATGATGATGATGATGATGATGATGATGATGATGCTGATGATGATGATTATTATTATGATTATGATGATATCAGGGTGTCCGCGCGAAATTCAATATTAATTTCCAGGTTTTTCCAGGTTTTTCCAGGTTCAAATAAGTAAAGCTCCAGGTTGCTACCTGGTGAAGCTTTATAAAATGAAACGTGAAAAATGAAATGGAAAGTAAAAAATGGGTAAAATATACAGTCTATTGTCAATGAGCCGTCCATTAAAACTACAAGACTAACATTGAACGAAACTGAAACTCGTAAAATAGAACATAAAATGGGACATTTATGGAAGTGAAAATAAAGCAAAATATGCATGACAGTAAACGCTCCGCCAATGTTCAGCAAATAATTATGAGCTTTTTAAGTACTTGTAACTAACTGTCGTCAGTTAACAAATGTACTTAGGCGAGCCTTTTGCGCAACTCCTCGACACGAGCAAGCGCCTCTGTCTCTTCAGCCAACAGAGCACGTCGCTTAGCTTCGAGCTCCTGTTCGATTCGGAAAATCTCGTCAGTCGCTTTTCTCTTCTGGGATACGGTGACCGCTGTGTTCGATTTCTCCTCGTCTCGTTTTTCCTCCAAGGCATCACGGTAACGCTGCCTGGCCATTCTGACACTAGATAGGAGATTTTTGGAGAGTAAGATGTTCTTGCGGCCACCAGCTACTGTTATAGCATCCTGGACTTGGCGCAGGGACACCAAAGAATCCTGCAGGAGGTTAGGCACCAGCAAGTCCTTGTTCACAGAAAATCCACTTTCAACAGTGGCATTGCCATGCGACATTATCAAGACCATGCTTATCGGCTTCCAGAGCGCATCTCTGGCTGCTAGCTGCAAGCCGTGAAGCACACTTGCAGTGGCTTCTGCACCAGCAAGCAGGTTCCAGTAGAGCGTGTCTACTCGCTCACTCGCGGCATTAAATGCGGCCATTGTTCTCTGAACCTCTGGACTCTCCACAAAAGTCCCAAAACTGCGTTGAGCAAGGTCGCACCCATCTGCAGATAGTCGATGACACTCCATGAGGTCCGTAAGTAGCATCCGAAAGCGCTGTTGGCTGACTTCTGGAGAGCTGCAAATGAGTGTTGGCGAGAGAGAGCTAGCTCCGCGAACAATTGGATATCGAAGAGGCGACTTCTCTAGAAGTTTTTCAATCAATTTGCAGTAGAACTGCTTGCATTCCGAAAGGAATTTCAGTTTGTCCTGCTCTGAAATCGTCTTCTCAGCAAGAGCGACACCCAATTCTTTTCGTGCGGCGAATCCAATGTCAATTAACTTTGCTGGCAAAGCAGCCTTATCCAGTTCCAAATTCGCCAGATCCGACACGGAAGCCTTGGTGACAATCTGTTGCGTAAAATAATAAGACAATATATATACTATGGAACTACAGTTGAAGTCAGTCGGCTGCATTGAATTACCTACTTACCTCAGGCTTCAAAAAAAGGCGACCAACAGTAAGAACGATGACGCTCAGCTTCTCATAGAGAAAGACAAACATCGGCTTCTTTGTCTGAAATTCGAGTAAGAATGGCTCAAGAAGCAGCGAAACACTGCGGAAGAACTGAAGCTTAGCTGAAAGAAGCGGATCCTTGCACGCATCGCGAATTTCGCCCATCAGTTGACTTCCTTCGCCTTTGACCTTAAATTTAAAGCGCAACGTTTTGACAGCTCCGATTCTGTTTAAACATACATATGTTTTGGCTACTGTGGATAATTAAGATATACAAAAAATGTTTTTCTCACCGCTGCTTTCCGGAGCCACATCTTAAGGTTAGGCAGAATGGCGATTGCTCGTGAAGCCACAGGAGAATTCTCTAGCCAGCGGACAAGGCAAAACTTCAGTGGAAATTGGGTGTCGTTAGCTTTCGTGAGAGAAATGTACTCAGCTCGACGTGCTGGACAGTCCTTAAGAAGCCGGTATAAGCTCCGCAAAAATCTGTTGAGCTCCCATGAAGTTGCAGCATGGCCGCACTGAAAAGCTCGGCTGACGGTATGCAAGCCGCATGTCCCAGCTTCAACAGGAACCGGGCTTTCAGGAATAGCAGAAATTTTGCCTTTCAGCAGTCGTAGAGTCTTTAAATTTACATTTGGACCGTCCATTGATACTTGTAGTACGGATGAAAGTGGCAGGTTTTTTAAGACGGACTCGAGTGCTTCAAGCAGGTTTTCCGCCTTGGTCGAGCCTAAAAAAGCAGATCCAAGATACTGGGATTGAACCTGATGGCGTTTGTTATCCCAGAATCGAACATGAACGTCCATCTGACTCTTTTGTGTAATCTTGTTTAGAGCCTCATCATAGCAAACCACGATGTCGGTACAGGCAGCCAGGTTCTGGCGCAGCTCTTGCTCGAAGAATGGAGCGAGTCCAAATTTCAGCATGTAGCCAATCTGTTGGAATGGATGTAGAGTAGGGTTTTTAACTTTAATGTTGCATTAATTTTTAACTAGGTTAAAAATAATTACAAAAAATACATAACAATTACATACCTTGTCTCGGCCCAATGAAAAGTGCTTAGCAATTTCACTATCAGGAAACATATCTTGAAATGTTTCAGGCAGCCCATCAGCCGAACGCATGCTGTAGTTTTTTTCAACACAAAACAATGCCCACGTGACTTCAGCCTTCAGGACAGCCTCCCTAGTGAAGTAGTTCAACTTAAGGACAGTAGATTGCTGTGGTTGCTGAAGTGCTACTAGTTGTTCTTGAACCGTAACTGTTGCTGTAGATGGCTCCACAGTGTCACTGATACCATCCTTGGGCTTCTGTGACTGCTGCTGAGATGATGACAGCATTGCACGAACACTGTACTGGGAACTCACAGCAGTGGCATTCTTTACATGTGTTGACTGGCGCATGTGGCTATCAATTGCAGCTTTGCCCATGTTGCTCAGCTTGAATTTTTTGTTGCAGACAGCACAAAAAGCAGCAGCTGAATCCCCTGGTGCCTTCTTTAAAAAGGTTGCATATTGTGGAAAACAGTTGGCATTCAGCCAAGCATCCAAGAACCTTGACATAATCAGGACTGTGATAGCGCAGTGCTCAGTGCTAGAAGAAAAATTCAGGAAAGCTAGTAGATCGTAGAACACCAGGTTCAAGTAAACCTCATACAATTCTCTACACTATATAAAACAAACTGTCTTCATTACATAATATGAACTGCTTCTACTAAATTCATCGATCTGAACAAATGTCAAGACATTACAGTTATAGGGTCTTGTAGATTGATTAAATCTAGATTATTTATTTCTTGTATTATACTAACTAAAGAACAAAATTAAAAGTATAGAATAAAATACTTTGCTATAAATATACAATTTAATAAGAATATAACTATACAGGAGAGGTTGTATTTGTAAGATACTATGACATGGTAGCAGCATTTTTTAACAACAAAGTTTCTATCACATCATATAGCATAATGGCATGCATTACTAAATTATAGTCTATTTCCACTTTCACATTACACAGATCATAGGAAGAATGATAAATTCCAGGTTTCCCCTCCCACATTGGTGTATTTCCAGGTTTTTTCTTCTGTTTTGGGGCGCTTCCAGGTTTTTCCAGGTTTTTTTGCATTTCCAGGTTTTTCCAGGTTTTTCCTTGTTTTTCCAGGTCGCGGACACCCTGGATGATGATGATGATGATAATGATGATGATGATGATGCTGCTGATGATGATGATGATGATGATGATGATGATGCTAATGATGATGATGATAATGATGATGCTGATGATGATAATGATGATGATGATGCTGATGATGATGATGATGATGATGATGATGATGATGCTGATGATGATGATGATGATGCTGATGATGATGATGATGATGATGATGATGCTGATGATGATGATGATTATTATGATTATGATGATGATGATGATGATGATGATGATGAAAAGAATCTGTCGCAGCTAACTGTCATACATCGCTTGGCCGCTTGGCAACAAGTTTTGCTCCATCAGAGTTCCTCGGTGTTGCAGGTTTCGTTCGCATCCTGCGCTGCACTCCCAACCTGGTCTGCCTTAGGGCGACCGGCTACAATAGTCTGGACGATGCCGCTAATCTCCAGCTGCCAGCGCTGCCTCATCTTCGCCGGTCTGACCTAATCTTTCATGAAGCGCGCGCTGAGACCACAATGCCTCTGATTCAGCGAGTCCCCGCGCTCAAAGTCTTGTCATTCTGCGGCAACATGTCGGTCACCGACTACCAGCGCATCGCTCAGAACCTGCCAGCCAACCTGACCCACCTGGTGCTGTTTCGCTCCGAAACCGACTGGACTCAAGTGGACAGCCTGCCGCCGCTGCCCGCCAGCCTGCGGTACCTGGTGCTCGAGACATGGGGTGTGGAAACGACACCACAGCTGATCGGCGCAATAACTGCCTGCTCAGGTGAGCTGCTCTCTTTTCCGCTCATTATAACAAAGAGCCATAATGTTTTAAAATGAGAGTATTGACTCACCCCAACCCAGCTCTAGAGCACGTGACTCTGGCCAGCAGTGCCACTGACGACCTGCTGCCGGCTCTGCTCTCCTGGCTGCCCCGCCTGCGCTGCCTTCGCCTCACCGACTGCCGCCGCCTGACCAGCCAGGCCTGGGCGAATCTGCGACACCTGCAGAGCCTCGCCGCCTCGCCGTTGCCCGACCTGCACGAGTTCCGGATTGAGAATTGCAGCGAGTCCAGCCTCACTGATGAGGCGGTGACCGATCTGTGCGCCAGTCCGGTCGCCAGGGGCCTGCGGCGGCTCCAACTTCACTCGTGCAACCAGCTGACCGCCGCCTCTCTCGCCAGCATCGCCAGCGGCTGCCCGTGGCTGTCAGAGCTGAAGCTGCTCGGCTCCCACCGGCTCATCAGACAGGCCGACCTGCAGGCCTTCCACTCTGCCTAACAGCGCTGCATCTCAGTAGAGCTGAGCGACTCTCCCAGCCTGTTAGAGTTTCATTTTTGAAGGCTCCCTCCAAGTTTCTTGGGCACATCGGACATTTGACTGACATTGGATGCGGATGTAATGAAAATGAAATGTTTAAACTTTCTGTTGGTTGATGTGCGTTTAGACTATTCAATATTTTCTACAGCTAATGGTTGAAAATGTGTCTTTTCTACAACTGGAAACTCGAAACATGTTATTTTTTTAGTTTTCTTGTTTATTTCTTTAAAAATGAATAAAAATTCCGCTGTTGTTTATGCAGACTTTTGAATCTTTAATTATTTCTGTAGCAAGTTGAACTTCCGTGTTTTTAAAGCTTTTAACGATGTTATATTTCTAAGAAATCTTTGATGCGCAGAAAGCAGAATTTGGACCAAGTTTATACGAATGAATTTTTAGGTTTCTCCTAACTTTTTTGAATAAAAAATAAAAAGGTAGCTATTATTCAATGTTTATTCGAATCTTTCGATTATTTAATCCTATTAGCATTGCCTAATTTCTTTACAGCGACACGCATACATAATCATGAAAGCTTCTGATCGTGCTTTCTGAAACAAGTCACATATTATACGATAATGCGACGTATATTTGAGAGCATATACGGATAAATAGTTTTTTTGTATAGTGGACTAGCCATTTAACCCCTTTCGGGTGGCTCCTGGGGTGCCTACGAGCTACAGCCCGCAACTGACGGAGCTCAGAACTCAGCTATTCAGCGGGTTTTCCTGCTCAGCCGAGAGCCTTGCAGAGCGTGAAGTCGCTGTGGCTTTCAGACTGTTTTCATGCCAAAGAGACTGTGTTCTCGTTCTCCTAAAAGTGTTGATTATATTTCTGCTAACTCTTTTGCATCCATATTAGTATTTAGTAGTGTCAGAGCTACAAGTCTTTGTTATGACCGAATGGAATATTTTTTGCAGCTTGAAATAATTTCTAAACGTAGCTGAAGTCTCCGATCACTGAAGAGCTTCAGTTGTCAGAAATCAGTGCAAATTCACAAATGCAAACAGACAGCAGGAGCGGCTGAACCTTCAAAGTTTAGCAGGCGAACACTTTTCATGGCTTCTTAAATGTTTCCAATTATGTTATTAGCATTATGATGGAAATGTTATAATGTTATACAATAAACAACTTCCAGCCCCACATTGAGCAGCTGCCAGAGGAGCTGCTCACGCAGATCCTGTCCGAGCTGGACCAGACCAGCCTCGGCCGGTGCGCTCAGCTGAGCAGGCGCTGGCGGCGGCTCGCGACGCAGCCGCGGCTGTGGCGCAAAATCCGCATTGACGGCCGCACCGCAGATGCCGAGCTGATGGAGCGGCTCAGAGACTGGCTGGGCGGCAGCGTGCGGGAGATCTCCGCCTGCGGACTGACAGCCGAGCACCGGCTGCCACTGCTGCTGGCCGCATCCGCCAGCCTCACCTGCCTCAGCCTGAGCTGTCTCAGTCAAGCTGATGTCCTTGTGACCGAGGTGGCCCGCAACTGCCGCAGCCTTCAAAGCCTGCGCCTTCTTGACTGCCCGGCCGCGCTGTCAGCTGACTCGCTGAGCGGCCTGCTGTCCGGCTGTCTCAGCCTGTCGCTGCTGGAGGTCGGCGACAATCGCGATGAGGCCGACGTTGACTGGCTGGGAGATCAGCGGGTGCGCCGGCTCTTCCGCGAGCTGGCGGGCTGCCTCTCCAGCCTGTCCGCGCACTTCAACGGCGCTGCTGGCCTTCTGAGCGGCCTGCCTGCGTGCCCGCGACTTACCAGCCTGTCTGTTGTTGTCTCCCTGTGGCCAGGTGAGAACCAGGCGCACTTTATCTGCGTGACGCCATACAGTCAGCCTTGACGTAGGGCTTAAAAACCTAGAGACCTTAACTTCGCAGCTGTATCAATAAGATTTTATTGACTTACATGCAGAAAATGAATATCGTAGCAGTTTACGTCGCTTTACTTATGTGCATTTCATTACTGACAGTGACACCAACCCCAATAAATTTGGAATAGAATTCGTGCAAGAATTAACAAAACATTCTCTGACTTTTGCAGACAAATCGACTATATTGTTGGAAACAGGGAAAAACTGTCTTTTCAGTCTGTGAAGGCACATTGTTACGCTGAGGCAAAGATACTATATTGCTGAGTCAATTAGCAAGCTGTCTTACGCCTGCAAGCTTGGGCTTCTAAACTTATCAAAGTCATTTCAGCTTATGTATTCTTCTTTGCCACTGAACTGAAAGTAGAAAGCTGTTTTACTAAGTAATAGCTCGTATGCCTGAGTGGCCTATCTAGTTTTATTATGTATGTACATTGGCCAGTCCACTGAAATGTACATGGCCGCTTTAGACTGGAACTCCAAGAAAGGCAATAAAAATTGGGGTGGGGGTGGGGGTGTGGAAAGGCGCGGTTTCAGCAGGGGGGGTAAGAGCCAATAAATGAGCCTTGGCTTTAAAAATACATTAAAATGCTTCTGTTTAACTTACTACTGAACTGAAAGTAGCTTACATGCAAATGTGCTGAGTGGCCCATCTTAGATATTCTAGCATCTGTGGGCTGAGGATTCCACTGGCGCTGTCAAGGCTTTTTTGCAAACCAAAGTACCAGCTATAGAGTCCTGCATGGTTTTGAGTCTATGTTGACCTTCCCACCTGACTTGGCCGCAGCCGCAGGGCGGACATTACATTTAAGCAAGATTTACCTGTCCGTGCCTGACCAGGCTGTTCAGGAACCTCAGTTTTACGAGCGTATTTCAACGAGGAACCGAATATATAGTAAAAACTGCAAGCCAGATGCAGCACCAAAAAAGTTTCCGTAGGGGTGAATCCCCACTTTGGTAGATCTGCTGCTAACCGGTCTTTCCTTTCTCAAGAGCTGCCAGGGCTGCTCAGCTGCGCTCCGAACCTGACCGACCTGACGGCGCGCGTCTTGGAGCCGTCCGACTCGCCACCAGGCCGCCCGCAGCTGCCGGCGCTGCCCCGCCTGACCCGCCTGAGACTCGCCGATGAGAGCTGCTGGACAGCCGAGTCCGTCCTGCAACTGCTGGCCGGCTGCCCGCGACTCGGCAGTCTCAGCCTGCACTGCTGGTGGCAGGCGACCGGCCCGGACTATCGGCACATTGTGCGGGCCCTGCCGCCCGGTCTGGCCGAGTTGAGCCTCTGCGGCTTCGGCTGGGCCGGCGTGGACGCAGCGGACCTGGCCGAGCCGCTGGCACCCAGCCTGCGCCGACTGCAGCTCTGCGGGCCCGGCAGCTGCGTCAGCGGAGCCCGAGTGATGGAGGCTCTGGCCAGCTGCTCGGGTAATTGCTGCACTGAAATGCATTATTCCACGAGGTATGTTGGGTGTCCTTGGTCTTCTGGCCTCTCAATAGTATGGCTCTTTAATAATTTCGGTTATCAATGCGAGAGCCAAATAGCTGAGACGGCGGATTCAACTGACTTTTCCTGATGCTGGCAATCGCGTGATGTTAACTTACAGACCGTTGTACTTGATGTCCGCAATCTAAATGATGTTGTCTCACAGTTGACTACACTTGCCCTAATGGCCGGATGTGCAACCCGACAGCTCAGCCGCAGCTATTGCGCAGCACATCGGAAGGCTGCGTACGGCTGTTCAGTCCAAGGACTGGGGGGGACCACCACACACCCTCAATTACCCCAGCTAATGCTGGCAGAGTTGAATGTCTTGCTCAAGGACACAAGCTTCTTGTTTGGTTTCAACAGCGGTTTATATAGGTTTTCAGTCTTTCGCATTGAAGGATAATCTAGATGGTACATGACTGCTTTTCATTGGCGGATTCGAATATTCTGCATCTTGTGCCTTGGCCTTGGATGTACTTTGAATTGAGTGCTGCTGTTAGCATGCGGATCGTAATCATGATTTTGCTTCTTCCCTTGCAAACAGGCCTGACCCACCTGACCCTGGATGTGAGCCATGACGACCTGCTGCCGGCTCTGCTCTCCTGGCTGCCCCGCCTGCGCTGCCTCCGCCTCACCGACTGCAGCCGTCTGACCCGCCAGGTCTGGGCGAATCTGCGAGACCTGCAGAGCCTCGCCGCCTCGCCGCTGCCGGACCTACACGAGTTCCGGGTTGACAACTGCATGGAGTCCCGCCTCACTGATGAGGCGGTGACCGATCTGTGCGGCAGTCCGGTCGCCAGGGGCCTGCGGAGACTGAGCCTGCACCCGTGCAACCAGCTGACCGCCGCCTCTCTCGCCAGCATCGCCAGCGGCTGCCCGTGGCTGTCAGAGCTGAAGCTCTTCGGCTCCCACCGGCTCATCGGGCAGGCCGACCTGCAGGCCTTCCACTCTGCCTACCAGCGCTGCATCTCAGTAGAGCTGAGCGGCTCTCCCAGCGTGCAGGAGTTCTATTTTTAAAGACTCCCCAAGTCTCTTGGGAGCATTGGACTGACATTGGACACTGGACAATGGACACTGGACAATGGACACTGGACATTGGACACTGGACAATGGAAACTGGACAATGGACACTGGCCAATGGACACTGGACATTGGACACTAGATATTTAAGACACTGGATATTTTAGACACTGGATATTTTAGACACTGGATATTTTAGACACTGGATATTTTAGACACTGGATATTGGACATTGGACATAGGACATTGGACATTGGACATTGGACATAGGACATTGGACACTGGATATTGGACACTGGATATTGGCACTGGACATTGGACATTGGACACTGGATATTGGGCATTGGACATATGACATTGGACATTGGACACTGGATATTGGACACTGGATATTGGACACTGGATATTGGACACTGGATATTGGACACTGGACATTGGACATTGGACATTGGACACTGGACATTGGACATTGGACATTTGACACTGGATATTGGACACTGGATATTGGACACTGGACAATGGACACTGGACAGTGGACACTGGACAATGGACACTGGACATTGGACACTGGACATTGGACACTAGACATTGGACACTGGACATTGGACAGTGGAAATTGGACCTGGATATTTTAGACACTGGATATTGGACATAGGACATATAACATAGGACATTGGACACTGGACATAGGACATAGGACATTGGACACTGGACATTGGACATTGGACATAGGAAATTGGACAAAGGATGTTAATCTGTTGTATTTTATATAGCTGTGTAAACTGAAAGTTTCATTTGTATGTTTTCTGTTGGAGCTGAACAATTAGAAACTTTGGAGTGGTGCAGTCAATATATGCCGCTTCCTGATAAGCAAAGCGGGCACAGAGGCTCCCCTGGCCAGAGACTAAGAAGAGAGCTGCTTTAATAGCTACGGTACTTAATACTATAAGAAAGTTTGCATCACTCTACGCTCGCAACGAGTGTTCTCTATTCCAGCTAACCAGCATGTCTGCTGTACAGGTGAGAGAATTGATTTCAATTAAGCATGAAGTTACATGCTTTTGTAAAAACATTAGAAAACTTGAAATCTTTCGGTCCGCTCCAACAATAATAGTCCCGGAGGAAGCAATTCCGAATATCTAGTGAACCAACCGTGTCCCATGAGGGTTGAGGACTCGGACGTCCTTCAGATTTTCTTCTTACTTCTGGCGCATATCTCCTCCTATAGTTGACGTGGCTCTTCGGTGTGTGAAGCGTGTATGGAGACTACGAGCTACATGGCCGTTGCATTTCCCGGGGTAGAGCTCGTCCAACTGGGAGACGCCCAGGTCCCGCCTGATTCTGCGATATTTGCAAACCGAACCTGGTTGCAGCACAAGTACGCAACAGTCAGCGGTCCACTGGCAACAGCACTGCATTAAAATGACTCGTACTGCACGGTCGCACGAGAGCCAGAGAGACTAAGAGCGGGAAGGCCCGCGCTTTAAATAGCAAAGGGGAGAGAGGGGAGGGAGGCGGGGGATAGTCAGCCACGACACCCCCCCTTTGCCGGCCAGCCAATCACGAGGCGCCGCGGCACAGGGCAGAGAAGAAACTGGGGCTGAGAGGTAAGAAACAAGCCCCCAAACCCCGATCTGACCCATCCGGGCCAGCCAGAGCAAGGGAGAGAGAGGAGGAGGCAGCACAACACAACAGATGTGATCCGTCAGCGTAGCTGTAAACCTCTCAAGACAGTCGAGGTGCTGAAAAGCCTTCGGGTTTTCTTTGAAGCGCTCCCTGACTTGTCCACAGATCGAGAGGCTCTCCGACGCGCTGCTCACGCGGATTCTGTCCGAGCTAGACCACCAATGCCTCGGCCGGTGTGCTCAGCTGAGCAGGCGCTGGCGGCGGCTCGCCGTGCAGCCGCAGCTGTGGCGCTCAGTGCCAGTCCGGATCCGAGGCCGGAACCTGCCGTCCCGCCTGCCCGAGTCGCTGCTGGAGCTGCAGGTGGAGGTCGGTGCGGGCGCCAAGCTGTCGCCTTTGCTCAGATGGCTGCCGGTTCTACAGCGCCTCTCCATCGCTGACTGCAGCTTCGCAGACTCGCAGAATCCGCTGATCGCTTTGGGTCGGAGCTGCCCGGACCTGCGCGAGCTCCGCCTTCAGTTCTGCCGGAACGCGCTGACAGCGGCCTCGTTGAGCAGCCTGGTAGCCGGCTGTCCGAGACTGTCCCTGCGCCGACGATGATGACGAAGTATTCGCGCTTTTTTTCCAGCTGGTGCCGCGCCTCTCCAGCCTCGATGTGGTGCATCAAAGTGCACAGTTCGTTTCATCGGCCTGGTTCGCTCGGTTCAAAGATCTGCTGCCCGAGTGCCCGCGGCTCGCCAGCCTCTCCATCTTCTCCTGGGACTGGACCCGTGAGTCAGATCTCCTGGGACTGGACCCGTGAGTCAGATCTCCTGGGACTGGACCCGTGAGTCAGATCTCCTGGGACTGGACCCGTGAGTCAGATCTCCTGGGACTGGACCCGTGAGTCAGATCTTACCCTGGGACTGGACCCGTGAGTCAGATCTTCTCCTGGGACTGGACCCGTGAGTCAGATCTCCTGGGACTGGACCCGTGAGTCAGATCTCCTGGGACTGGACCCGTGAGTCAGATCTCCTGGGACTGGACCCGTGAGTCAGATCTTCTCCTGGGACTGGACCCGTGAGTCAGATCTCCTGGGACTGGACCCGTGAGTCAGATCTTCTCCTGGGACTGGACCCGTGAGTCAGATCTTCTCCTGGGACTGGACCCGTGAGTCAGATCTTACCCTGGGACTGGACCCGTGAGTCAGATCTTGTTCTGGGACTGGACCCGTGAGTCAGATCTTCTCCTGGGACTGGACCCGTGAGTCAGATCTTGTCCTGGGACTGAACCTGTGAGTCAGATCTTCTCCTGGGACTGGACCCGTGAGTCAGATGTTACCCTGGGACTGGACTCGTGAGTCAAATCTTACCCTGGGGCCGGACCCGTTACTTATATCTTTTTATCACACACTCTGGGCGCCTTTTGATGGGGCGCCAGAGTGCGGATAATGCTGGAAGACCAATTTTCACTGATATACTCGGTTTTCCAATTTGAGCTGAGAAAATTTCTGATTACAGAGTTTCTGCAGCTGCTGAGCAAGACGCCGAACCTGAAGGACCTCACAGTCAACTGCATTGGGTCGCTGGAAGAAAGATTTCATCAAAAGAAGTTTCAGCTGCCTTCCCTCCGTAGCATTCGCGTCTGCGACCTCCACCGCAACCGCTGGAGCTCCGAGTCCGTGCTGGCTCTGTTGAGCTGCTTCCCGGAGATCTGCAGCATCGGCCTCAGCCTGAATATGGCTGATGGGGAGCTTCAGCAGCTGCTCCGAGCGCTGCCTGGCAACCTGGAGGAGCTTCAGGTTAGCGTGCAGAGGTACGAGAAGCAGGTGGTGGACAGCCTCTTTGACAAGCTGCCAGCCTGCCTGTGGTCTCTCCAGCTGGAAGGCTTCATGGACTGCGGAATGCAGCTGGTTGAAGCCTTGAGTGGCTGCTCAGGTGAGCGGGTCTGGCGCTGGTGTGGGCTGGTGGCTGCTCAGGTGAGCGGGTCTGTTGCTGATGTGGACTGGTGGCTGCTCAGGTGAGCGGCTCTGTTGCTGGTGTGGGCTGGTGGCTGCTCAGGTGAGCGGGTCTGTTGCTGGTGTGGGCTGGTGGCTGCTCAGGTGAGCGGGTCTGTTGCTGCCTGGTGTGGGCTGGTGGCTGCTCAGGTGAGCGGGTCTGTTGCTGGTGTGAGCTGGTGACTGCTCAGGTGAGCGGGTCTGTTGCTGGTGTGGGCTGGTGGCTGCTCAGGTGAGCGGGTCTGCAGCTGGTGTGGGCTGGTGGCTGCTCAGGTGAGCGGGTCTGGCGCTGGATGTCTCTAGCGACAACCTGCTGCCGGCTCTGCTCTCCCGGCTGCCCCGCCTGCGCTGCCTTCACCTCACCGGCAGCAGCCGCCTGACCCGCCAGGCCTGGGCGAACCTGCGCGCTTGGCCAGCCGCGACCCCGCCTGACTTGCAGGAGCTCGCGCTGCTTGGCTGCGCCTTCCGTGGCGTCACGGACGACGCCGTGGCCGACCTGAGCGCCAGTCCGATTGCCAGAGGCCTGCGGCGGCTCGCTCTGTGCAAAAGCTTCTTCTTGACCTCCGCCGCTCTCGCCAGCCTCTCCAGCGGCTGCCCCTGGCTGCCCAGCCTGTGTCTGCGCGGCCTGCGCAGCCTCGAGGCCTCCGATCTGCGAGCCTTCCGCTCCGGCTTCGAGCATCAGGTGAACATCGAGCTGGAGAACTGGCCTGTCTGGGGGTCCGAGCCCTGGCTTGCAAGCCGGGTGAGTCCCTGATTTCTGTAGCTCTGCTTTTTTTTTTCTTCACTCCGACCTCCGACCGCCCGCAGGCGGCCGGGGCGGGGCCGGGTGGCCGCCAGGGTCGTCGATGGGCGGCTCGGTCCGACCCACCCTCTTGAGGTAGTCACAGATGAGGGCGCCGCCACCCTCGAGAACGTCGTTCCAGGAAATGACCACCCCGCCCCAGGTGCGGATGCGGGCCTGGTGGTGGCAGGGGCAGTAGAGCATAAGATGATCGACCGAGTCCGGTTCTCCGCAGTCGGCGCATCGGTCGTTCTGAGCGAGGCCGAACCGAAACAGGGTGTCGCGAGTCAGGGGGGATTTCTTAGTGCGGATTTGGCTGACCGTCACCTGGCCCCACCTGGGAAGGTCATCGTGGCCTGGCGTCGGAGTCAGGTGCGGATGCGTGCGGTCCCGCGCAGTTCTCCAATTGGACAGTACGTGGCGGACGGCATTTTTGGCGGAGGCCTGGGAAAGTTGCGCGGTGTTCGGTTCCAATTCTGCAGCTTCGCGGGCGAGGGCGTCCGCCGCCTCGTTACCAGCAATGTCCGCGTGGCCAGGAACCCATTGGAAGTGGAGCCTGGTCTGAGCTGGGAGGTCGGTGATGAGTCGCCAGATCGTGAGGACGAGCGAATTAGTAGAACGGTACGGGCCTTGGTTGATGGCCTGAAGGCCTGATCGTGAGTCGGTACAGATGTGAACCGAGAGCCGCGGGTTGCCGATGGTGTCGAGGGTTTGACGTAGGGCTCTTATCGCTGCCTCGATGGCGACCAATTCAGCGTGGGTGCTACTGCACCACTTTCCGGCTGGCTGGCGGATGGACATGCGGAGTGCCTCGATGGATTCGGCAGTGAGGAGAGCACCTCCGCCGGCAGCAGCGCCGTCCGGGCTAACGGAGCCGTCCGTCCAGATGGTGCAGTCGGCGCTCGGTAACAGGGCCAAGGTGGCTTCTGCCGCAGCACGGCGGGCCTCCAGTGGGTCGGATCTTTTGGTCGGCCGGGCGAGATCGGTAGCGATGGTGATCGCCTGGTCGGCTAAGTGCCACGGCGGGAGAGCCGGGTAGTGCTGGCGGTCTATGTCTCCGATGTGGATACCGGCAAGGCTCAGGAGCCACAGGCCTACTCGTCTGAAGCATGGCCGGTGACTCAAGACGATGTCTTCATCGTGGAGGTCCGTGTCGACGGGCCGGTCCGCTGGGCCTTCACGCTCCCAAGCTTCGTGGGCTCTGTAGCGGAGGCGAGGGGCGACTTGGGCTACCATAAGGGTACGGGCCAGGTCGTCGTCCGGTAGGCCGAGCAGGCGAATGAATTCGTTTGCGGCTAAGGTTTTGGCTCGGATGCTGAGGGCTGGTAGTCCGGCCTCGGCGAGTAGGCAGCGTCGTCTCGTGATGCCCAGACAGCCGGTAATAATTCTGGCGCATTTGTTTTGCTCGGCCTCGAGTTTGAGGCGCGCCGTTGGTGCCGCATGATTGAAGTATAGTGCCGCTCCGTAGTCAAAAACCGACCGTACGTAGGCCATGTAGGCCGCACGTAGGGTGCGACGGTGGGCGCCATAGCTCTTGCCAGCGAGCACTTGGATGCATCGACGTCGGTCGGCCATTTTCTGTCGGACTATCTCAGTGTGTGGCGAGAAGGTGAGTTGGTCATCCAGCTTGAGTCCTAGGAATGTCGGCGTGGGGTCATAGGCGAGGTCGTGGTTTTCAAGTCGCAGAGCGGGTCGGACTTTGCCGCCGCACTCGGTAGGATCGAGGGTAAACGTTGAGTAGGCACACTTGGAGTGGCTGAGGCTCACTTTCCATTTACGGGTCCAGGCAGCCGCTTGGTCAAGGGCGGGTTGCAGTTTGTCGGCGCAGGCAGCGAGGGAGCGTCCTGTGGCAAGTAGCGCGGTATCGTCTGCAAAAAGTGAGCGGTGTACGTTCTCGGCCATCTCGGCATCAATGTCGTAGGCATATATAAGCCAAAGGAGGGGGCGATCACGGATCCTTGCGGGAGGCCGTCCGTGAAAACTCTCCAGTTCGAGGTCGCACTGCCCCATCTAACACGTGCACGACGGTCTGCAAGGAAGTTTCTCAGGTACCGAATCAGGTGCTTGGGAATACCCAGCCGGGCCATCTTGGCGTACAGGGCTGGTCGCCACACTTTATCGTATGCCTTAGCGAAGTCCAGGAGGACGAGGTAGCTCTCTCCGGTTTTCTCTGTTCGAAGGCGTCAAAGATGGCTTGGGTAATGCGGGCGAGCTGGTCCATGGTCGAGTGGCCTCGTCGGAAACCCGCTTGGTTCCGGTTGAGGAGGCCTCTGGTGTCCAGCCAGTGATAGAGTCTGTTTTGTAAGAGGCGCTCCATGAGTTTGCTGACGCAGCTAAGGAGAGATATAGGTCGGTAGGAGCTAGTGGCGCTCGGGTCTTTGTCTTTTTTCAGGATGGCGATGATTTCGGCCCGGCGCCAGGCAGTTGGGACTGAGCCAGTGAGCCAGCTACGGTTTAGTAGTTCCAGGAGGGCGTTCCGGCCTGCGTCGCCGAGTTGTTTGAGGAGTTCGTTGCAGACGCCGTCGGTTCCTGGTGATTTGCCAGTCTTGAGTTGACGGATCGCGACGTTGAGTTCGCCGATATTGAAAGGGCTGCAGATCTCCGTCCTCAGTCCGTTGCAGGGGCAGTCGTTGGTGTTGCTCGCCTTGTGTGCCTCGATGACGACGGGTCTGTCTTCTGGTCTAGACTTTGGGAGCCGGGAGACCGTCGCGTAGTCGGCGCAGAATAGTTCGGCTTTCTCTTTATCCGTGATGGCTTTGGCGGGTGGATTCCCGGATCGTGGTTCTTGGTGAAGATAGTCGAGGGGGTGGCGGTCGGTCGTCGGCCGTCTTGGATCTTGATGAGGCGCCATAGACTGTCATTTGGCGACAGGTTCGAGACCGCTTCTCGGAAGTGTAGGGTTTTCTCCTCCTGGATGACTCGCTCGGCAGTGGCCTTAGCGTCCTGGTACGCTTGGAGGGCCTGGGTATCCAGGGGGGCGGTCTGAACAGCCAGGCGTGCCGCTTCGCGGAGGTCGACAGCAGCTTGGCATTTCTCGTTTCAAAAAGGCGATCTCTGTCTGGGGCCGTCTCCGTAGGGGATAGATGACCTAGCGGCCTTCAAAATAGAGTCGGTGAGGGCTCGGTTGACGCTTTCGATGTGTGTGGGCGCTTGGATGTCGATTTGCTTGAGAAGTTCGTCAGATTTTTTGCGGAACGCTGACCAGTCGGCTTTTTTGAAATTGAAACGGCCCCTGCGGGATCGTTGGTGCGGGGGCGATTTCGTGGAGATCTTGATCCAGATAGGGAGGTGATCTGATCCGACATCGGCCCCTGTCTGCCAGGTGGTCCTGCCGGCCAGGTCGGCCGTGGCAAAGGTGACGTCCGGGGTTGATCGGCCTCCGGTGGCTGGGTTAATGCGAGTGCAGCTGCCGTCGTTGAGCAGAGCCAAGTTCAGGCGGCAGCTCCAGTCGTCTAGTTTTTGGCCTAGTGTGTCTTTGCGCTGGTGGTGGTCCCAGGCGGTCGCGTGGGCATTGAAGTCGCCTGCCACGATCGAGTTGGGGCCTACCGCAAGGGCCTCTGGGTTCATGTTTTGCTCGGGGTGTTGTCCCTGAGGGCTCTAGTGGCCGGCGGCGAGTAGACGTTGATCAGCACGATGGGCTTGCTCGAAGTAGACGGGTAGATCGAGGTGGAGCTGCAGAAAGTGAGTTGGTCGGCAGGAGATTGGTACGGATTGTTGTGGGGTTCGAAAGGGACATCGTCACGAACGAGCGTGAGGATGCCCCCTTGGTTCGGCTGTCCGCGGCGTTGGTCCGGGTTCTCGTAGTCGAGGCGGGCTGTGGCGTTGTAGCCTGAGAACTTTGGTGGGCGGGAGCTCGGTCGCAGGAAAGTTTCTTGAAGAAGGACCGCGTGGGGTTTGAGTCGGTCTAGGGTGGCGGCGAGCTCGGTCGTTCTCGCTCCGAGGCCATTGCAGTTAAGTTGGAGGATAACAATGTCGGTGGGCTTTTGGGTCAAGTCCGGTTCGGTTCTGTCGGTCTGACTGGTCGTGGTTTTGTCATTGTTGGCGTTAGGGCTCTGGGCGGCAGTTTGGCGTTGGCGGTGATCGCAGTGTTGGGGCGTCTCGGCCGTGCCTGGTGGGCTGGAGCTGTTCGGCGTGCGGTTACAGGCTTCACAGACCCAGTTACTACCTTGTCTGGCGAGTCTCCTAATTTCAGTGTTGCTGATGTTAATACAGGCTCCGTGGGACCACGTGCGGCAGCAGGTGCACTCGAGGGCACTGACTCTGCCGACGTTTCGTCCGCATGATCCACACGGCCAGGTGGGTCCCGGATTGGGCTCGACGTCTCCGGCTCGGAGGACCAGGGACGCGAGGGCCAGGCAGGTGAGGGCCGGGACCAGGATGGTGAGCGACGTTCTCATGGGCGGAGGCTTCCCCCTGAAGCGGCCGGTAGTGCAGGCCGCAGGTGGCAGTCTCCAAAAGAGGTGAGTGTGACTAGGACAATTGGCACAGAGGGAGGCCTCTGTGGCGCCGCCCCCACGGGAAGGGTGTCCTATTGACGACTGTAGCTCTGCTGCCTCTGCATCCACCTGTACATTTGAGCTCGTTTTTTAACCTGTAATATGCTCAGTAATAAATACCCTTCTTGAAGTGCGGTCTAGCTGGTTCTGTTTTCGATTATTTTGGTGTTAGATTAATGTTCTCTGGGATCTAAATGTGTGAGATCGGTGAGATCTGCAGGTATTAGAGGTGGTGAGATCTCCAGGTGTGAGAGGTGTGGGATCTGGGGATCTACAGAAAGAAAATGAAAGGTTAACAAGAGCTGCTTGAAATGATTGTCACACCAAAAATTTGGCCCACCTGTGTAAAAAGAAAGAATAATCGAGTTGAAGGCTTATTCGTTGTTTTTGTGACACTTTTCTCGAGAGGAATACATGACTAGACTCACACCAATGCTCCTTGCTTTTTTGACACCGTCAGTTATCACTTTTCATTGACAAACTAATTGTCATGTTGCTTCAGCAATTGCAGGCCAATAGCGTACTTGAGAAAAAGTAGAATTGTTCCGCAAAAACATTTCTCACCATGCCTGTCTCCATCCACAGCTGATGTGAGAATTGCAGAATCCAATAAGAAACTGCTCACTCCGAGCAGAAATATTCTGCTGACTCTCGCAGGTCTCAGCATAAATTCTCCTTTGCAGCCTCTGGCCTCAGCAGCGATGCCTCATCCGCAGTCCGCAGCAGCCGTGGCCTGGGCCTTCAGCGCCCTGATTCTGCTGGCCGGGCGGAGCGGCAGCCAGCAGCAGTGTCCCATGGGCTTCAGGCAGGTCAGCAGCGGCTCCCTGTGCATCCGCAGCGCCTTCACCCGCACGCTGGCCGGCATCGCATCGGAGCTGCAGTGCTCCATCGAGTGCGGCAGAGAGCCGAGCTGCCAGGCCTTCACCACGGCCGACGGTCCGTGCCAGCTGTTCTTGTTCGACAGGTGCAGCAAGTCGGTGCGGGACTGCGGCTGCTCCCGGAGAGGCCGCCTGTTCGTGAAGCGGCAGCCGGGACTCGAGCCGGGCGCGCTGTGCCCGCCTGGCTACGGAAATGAGCTGTGCGGAGTGAAGTACCGCACCATCAGCACCACCGCATCCTGGTCAGCCCAGAAGCTCAGGTGCGAGACGGATAATGTGGCAGGTTCAGGGGGGGGGGGGCTATTCCTAATTGTGCGGTGTGGTTGTGGAATCAATGCAGGATTCTCTGCTGCCTGAGGCTTTGCAATATCTGCTGGTGAGGGTCCATTCCCAAGGTACGAGTGTGCAGCGTGGATGGCTTTGCCTGCGTACGTGTGCTTAGGGGTCGGGTGCTTAGGGGTCAGGAGAAGCGGTCAGCCTCCGTAACTGCCTGAACTGACAGGTGCGAGTCGGATTCCGGCCTGGCGATGCTGGCCGACGTCACTGACTCGCCTGAGAAGAGCCACGTGGAAGCCATGTACACTGCGCTCAGCCCGGGAGTCGCTGTCTACCTGGGCGGCTACCGCATGTTTCGTGGGGCCGCTCAGACCGACGGCTGGCTCTGGGCGGCCTGCAACATCACGGTGGACAAGAGGGTCTGGGCCGCTGGCGAACCCACTGATTTTGAGGAGAAGGCCATGGCTCGACACACAACACTACGGAAGCTGGTGGACATCACAGATTCGGGAGCCTACGGCGCCCTCTGTGAGTGCGTGTCACCTTTTGACTGATCGAGCTGGGTGACCTGATCTTGAAGCAATGTGTGAATTCCTTTCTTTGTTTAACAGTCCCAGTCCTTGACGTATTGAGTCTTCATTTGTGACCCGCCTTGGCTACCTTGATGAAACTTGCGCTCAGTACTACTCGCGCGCCCAAGCTGTCTAAGTAGCACAGGCAGCGTTTTTTTTTATAATTAAATTCTGAAGAAAAGCAGGAAATTCGCAATAACAGCCGGATTTCTCCTACTTCTCGTTTGAAAACTTGTTTTCGTTTTGAAAAAGGAGCAGCTGGAGGGCAGACGCGAAACTGCTTCCTGTTGCGCTTTAATTAATTCCAGTTTTTTGAATACATTTTTCAAAGCAAGTAGCCAAGGAGCTCTAGGCCTAGAGTCTGGAAATAGGCAACTGCTACCTGAAGCCAAGGAGCTCTAGGCCTAGAGTCTGGAAATAGGCAACTGCTACCTGAAGCCAAGGAGCTCTAAGCCTAGAGTCTGGAAATGGGCAACTGCTACCTGAAGCCAAGGAGCTCTAGGCCTAGAGTCTGGAAATAGGCAACTGCTACCTGAAGCCAAGGAGCTCTAGGCCTAGAGTCTGGAAATAGGCTACGGCTACCTGAAGCCAAGGAGCTCTAGGCCTAGAGTCTGGAAATAGGCTACGGCTACCTGAAGCCAAGGAGCTCTAAGCCTAGAGCCTGGAAATAGGCTACTGCTACCTGAAGCCAAGGAGCTCTAGGCCTAGAGTCTGGCCAGAAAACAGTCTATAGCTTAGTAATCCATGATCTAGCTGTTTAGTTTAGCAACAATAATTGATGTGCGCGCTGACCCGGACTCGACAACAAAAAATTGAGTTATTTTTGTCTGCCTAATTCTGCATTTCTCAGCGACCCAACCCGCGTTAAATCCAGTTTTCTTGGCTCGGCAATTGCGCAGGGCCGCCAAAATTGCGCGCCAAAAAGTGAAAATGAAAATCCGAAACGAGTTCCGCTTAGTTTGAATCAGACACCGTCAGCGCTCAGTCCTCTGCCGCTCTCAGACCCCAAAAGTACACCTTGTACTTGTTTCCTTCAATCTGATTTTTCAAATCAAATGAAGAATTTCAATTGTGGGCCTGCAGTTTTCAGAAGCACGGGGTGTCATGCAGTGTCAGATTGGGTGTCAGGGAGTGTCAGAATGGGTGTCAGGGAGTGTCAGATTGGGTGTCAGGGAGTGTCAGATTGGGTGTCATGGAGTGTCAGATTGGGTGTCAGGGAGTGTCAGATTGGGTGTCAGGGAGTGTCAGAATGGGTGTCAGGGAGTGTCAGATTGGGTGTCAGGGAGTGCCAGATTGGGTGTCAGGGAGTGCCAGATTGGGTGTCAGTGAGTGCCCGATTGTGTGTTATGGTGTATTTTGGAAGTGAACTATGTCAGACAGTGAATTGTGTCAGGCAGTG
Organism: Macrostomum lignano; assembly: GCA_002269645.1. Taxonomy (NCBI): domain Eukaryota; kingdom Metazoa; phylum Platyhelminthes; family Macrostomidae; genus Macrostomum; species Macrostomum lignano. Next base: position 253,686 of record NIVC01001389.1, read on the forward strand.
AATTGTGTCAGGCAGTGAATTGTGTCAGGCAGTGAATTGTGTCAGGCAGTGAATTGTGTCAGGCAGTGAATTGTGTCAGGCAGTGAATTGTGTCAGGCAGTGAATTGTGTCAGGCAGTGAATTGTGTCAGGAGTGAATTGTGTCAGGCAGTGAATTGTGTCAGGCAGTGAATTGTGTCAGGCAGTGAATGTGTCAGGCAGTGAATTGTGTCAGGCAGTGAATTGTGTCAGGCAGTGAATTGTGTCAGGCAGTGAGTCAGTGAATTGTGTCAGGCAGTGAATTGTGTCAGGCAGTGAATTGTGTCAGGCAGTGAATTGTGTCAGGCAGTGAATTGTGTCAGGCAGTGAATGTGTCAGGCAGTGAATTGTGTCAGGCAGTGAATTGTGTCAGGCAGTGAATTGTGTCAGGCAGTGAATTGTGTCAGGCAGTGAATTGTGTCAGGCAGTGAATTGTCAGGCAGTGAATTTGTCAGGCAGTGAATTGTGTCAGGCAGTGAATTATGTCAGGCAGTGAGTCAGGAAGTGAATTGTGTCAGGCAGTTGACTATGTCAGAAAGTGAATTTTGTCAGGTAGTGAATTATGTCAGGCAGTGAATTGTGTCAGGCAGTGAATTATGTCAGGCAGTGAATTGTGTCAGGCAGTTGACTATGTCAGGAAGTGAATTTTGTCAGGCAGTAATGTCAGGCAGTGAATTGTGTCAGGCAGTGACTATGTCAGGAAGTGAATTGTGTCAGGCAGTTGACTATTTCAGAAAGTGAATTTTGTCAGGTAGTGAATTATGTCAGGCAGTGAATTGTGTCAGGAAGTGAATTGTGTCAGGCAGGGAATTTTGTCAGGCAGTGAATTGTGTCAGGCAGTGAATTGTGTCAGGCAGTGAATGTGTCAGGCAGTGAACTGTGTCAGGCAGTGAATTGTGTCAGGCAGTGAATTGTGTCAGGCAGTGAATTATGTCAGGCCGTGAATTTCGTCAGGCAGTGAATTGTGTCAGGAAGTGAATTATGTCAGGCAGTGAATTGTGTCAGGAAGTGAATTGTGTCAGGCAGTTGACTATTTCAGAAAGTGAATTTTGTCAGGTAGTAGCTCGTAAATCTTCCCTCAGTCTGATTAGTCACGTGAGAAGCTATTTCAAGCCCCAATGATTTAAGCAGTTCGCGGTCAGAGCTGATTGCATAACAAGCCGCACATCTGTGACAGTCTGAGTCACACAGGCGCCGAGTAGGATTACAACTTTCTGTGTGGGATTTTGGGGGCACAGGGAGCGGGGATTTCTGCTGCCAAGTCTCGGCTGCTGTTGCAGTTGACTTTGAGAGCTCCTCCTGCTCTCCTGCTTTCAGTCACTAGTGCTGGTGAGTCACCGCTCAGAGCTCTCATTCAGTGACGACCCCCTCCCACGCTTGACAACCAATTATCTCTGTGAGGGTGCCAAATGTGACAACTCTGCCTGTCTACAGCCACTGCTGGGCTCAACCTGGACGACTTATAGGGGGGAATGTTTAGTATAATATCTCTGATTGACAGGTGAATGACCACTCACTGACAATGAATTTTGCCAAATTTCTGTCTGACTCAAGCTACCGTAAAAATTACATCCTAATGAATAAATTCCGGAATTATAAAAAAAAGACATTAGACAGATACAGACTCTCTGACAGACGGATACAGATTCATTGACAGACAGATACAGACTCTGACAGATACAGACTCGTTGACAGACAGATACAGACTCGCTGACAGACAGATACAGACTCGTTGACAGACAGATACAGACTCGCTGACAGACAGATACAGACTCGTTGACAGACAGATACAGACTCGTTGACAGACAGATACAGACTCGTTGACAGACAGATACAGACTCGTTGACAGACAGATACAGACTCGTTGACAGACAGATACAGACTCGCTGACAGACAGATACAGACTCGTTGACAGACAGATAAAGAATCGCTGACAGACAGATACAGACTCATTGACAGACAGATACAGACTCGTTGACAGACAGATACAGACTCACTGACAGACAGATACAGACTCGCTGACAGACAGATACAGACTCGCTGACAGACAGATACAGACTCGTTGACAGACAGATACAGACTCGCTGACAGACAGATACAGACTCGTTGACAGACAGATACAGACTCGTTGACAGACAGATACAGACTCGTTGACAGACAGATACAGACTCGTTGACAGACAGATACAGACACAGACAGATACAGACTCGCTGACAGACAGATACAGACTCGACAGACAGATGACACAGACAGATACAGACTCACTGACAGACAGATACAGACTCGACAGACAGATACAGACTCGCTGACAGACAGATACAGACTCGCTGACAGACAGATAAAGAATCGCTGACAGACAGATACAGACTCATTGACAGACAGATACAGACTCGTTGACAGACAGATACAGACTCACTGACAGACAGATACAGACTCGCTGACAGTCACAATGAAATCCCAACTCATTTTGGTTTCCAATTCAGTCAGTCAAATATGAATCATACGCGGATTCCCTCATCAGATTTCAGTGAGGCCAGCCTCCCCACACGGAAGCCTCGCCATCCGACTCGGCTCCAGGGTGACTCAAACCATTTTTGCTAAAAGCCAACGGGAGACAGACGGAAAGAAAAAGAAATTCAAGAATGACACGCTCATCGGAGCAAAGGATTTGCCTCACTCAGCTCAGGAGTGGCTCGCTGGTCTATTCTTTGACACTTTCACTGGCAGCCACTGGGACAGACAGGCAGGAGCTCAGGTGAGTCCGGTGCATGAGCAGGCCTCCCCGTGTCAGTCTGACTCGTCACCCGCTATAGTCACTGGCGGATTATCGGGGCGGCAAATTTAGCCCGGGTGACTAAGAGACCTGCAAACACTGGGGCGGTGGGGAGGCGGGGAAGTCAGGGGGGAGGAAGAAAATGCTACAAATTCTCCCCATGGCTATCGCCATTGAAACAGGCAATGCGGGGGGGGGTCGTCCGCCCCCCTCCGCGTCTCCTCACTCGCTTTTCTCCCGACTTCCCCCTCACGGCTCAGGTGGGGGAGGCGGTCGCCAGGCTGGCAGCTGCTTTCAGCGGCGCCCCCTGCTCTCCCCGCCGTCTGAGCTGCTTTTTTGGGCGGCAGGGACTTCTGTTGGAAGGAATCTGGATTGGAGGCCCGGCTGGGTGACGCGGTGCAGTTTGAGACATTGAGGCGCCAAAACTGAGCATTGAGGCCCCAAAACTGCGCTTTGATGCGCCAAAACTGGGAATTGAGGCGCCAAAATTGGGCATTGATGCAGTGAGGCGCCAAAACTGGGCATTGAGGCGCCAAAACTGAGCATTGAGGCGCCAAAATTGGGCATTGAGGCGCCAAAAATGGGCATTGAGGCGCCAAAATTGGGCATTGAGGCGCCAAAAATGGGCATTGAGGCGCCAAAACTGAGCATTGAGGCGCCAAAACTGAGCATTGAGGTGCCAAAACTGAGCATCGAGGCGCCAAAACTGGGCATTGAGGTGCCAAAACTGAGCATTGAGACGCCAAAACTGGGCATTGAGGCGCCAAAACTGGGAATCGAGGTGCCAAAACTGAGCATTGAGGCGCCAAAGCTAACATTGAGGCGCCAAAACTGAGCATTGAGACGCCAAAAATGGGCATTGAGGCGCCAAAACTGAGCATTGAGGCGCCAAAACTGAGCATTGAGGCGCCAAAATTGGGCATTGATGCAGTGAGGCGCCAAAACTGGGCATTGAGGCGCCAAAACTGAGCATTGAGGCGCCAAAACTGAGCATTGAGGTGCCAAAACTGAGCATCGAGGCGCCAAAACTGGGCATTGAGGTGCCAAAACTGAGCATTGAGACGCCAAAACTGGGCATTGAGGCGCCAAAACTGGGAATCGAGGTGCCAAAACTGAGCATTGAGGCGCCAAAGCTAACATTGAGGCGCCAAAACTGAGCATTGAGACGCCAAAAATGGGCATTGAAGCGCCAAAACTGAGCATTGAGGCGCCAAAACTGAGCATTGAGGCGCCAAAATTGGGCATTGATGCAGTGAGGCGCCAAAACTGGGCATTGAGGCGCCAAAACTGGGAATCGAGGTGCCAAAACTGAGCATTGAGGCGCCAAAGCTAACATTGAGGCGTCAAAACTGAGCATTGAGGCGCCAAAACTGAGCATTGAGGCGCCAAAACTGGGCATTGAGGCGCCAAAACTGAGCATTGAGGCGCCAAAATTGGGCATTGATGCAGTGAGGCGCCAAAACTGGGCATTGAGGCGCCAAAACTGGGAATCGAGGTGCCAAAACTGAGCATTGAGGCGCCAAAACTGAGCATTGAGGCGCCAAAGCTAACATTGAGGCGTCAAAACTGAGCATTGAGGCGCCAAAACTGGGCATTGAGGCGCCAAAGCTAACATTGAGGCGCCAAAACTGAGCATTGAGGCGCCAAAACTGGGTATTGAGGCGCCAAAACTGGGAATTGAGGCGCCAAAACTGAGCATTGAGGCGCCAAAACTGGGTATTGAGGCGCCAAAACTGGGAATTGAGGCGTCAAAACTGAGCATTGAGGCGCCAAAACTGAGCATTGAGGCGCCAAAACTGGGCATTGAGGCGCCAAAGCTAACATTGAGGCGCCAAAACTGAGCATTGAGGCGCCAAAACTGGGTATTGAGGCGCCAAAACTGGGAATTGAGGCGCCTTAAGGGCCAATTCAGTGATTGATAACTGGAAAGCGCTCAGAAAATCGCGTAGGGGGTGGACAGCCAAAGTCAAGGCACTCAGACAAATTGTCTCAAGTCCAAGGCGGCAAATTTTCTGAGCACTTGAACTGTATAATCGACAACAATAGTTCCAGTCCAGGCGCTAGACTTTTAGAGTCCTTGGCTCCGGTAGGTACTGAGGCAGGGCTTGGGGGGGGGGCTGCAGCCACCCCAGCCAGTCCCCAGCCAACCCAGCAGGAGAAGCAAGGCGTGCCCCACGCGAGTAGGAAGTTGACTGTGCCCGGGCCAGCCTGTATAAGAAGAGCGCAGAATTGAGAAGCAGAAAAATGGCTTCCGTGCGCGCGTCTGACTTGCAGTTCCTCGCCAAAGCCCCGGGTTAGCCTGCCTCGTGTCCGCGAGCTGCTTGTGCAAAATTGATTTTATCAATATCGAGTCAGTGCGACCACCAGCAGCTTGACTTGCCTTGACTTGCTTCTGAGCCTGTTTGAAAGCAGCAATAAACCAGAAGCAGACTTCTGTAGCGGCAGCGGTTTTCAGCAATAGCAGAGAAATTTTATTGAAGTTTCTGACCAACACTGCGGAGCCGCCATGATCAAGAGTCGGTCAGCCTTCAACATGCCGAGCAACCGGCCTCGCCGTAGTGAGCTGCTCATGTTTTTATTTTATACTTTTCCTTTGTTGGCTTTGAGTACAGATTGAGTTGCTGCTGAGAGCATAGATGTGGGATAGATAGATGTGGAGTTGATAGATGTGGGATAGATAGATGTGGGGTAGATCGATGCCGGGAAGATTGATGTGGAGTAAATAGATGTGAAGTAGATAGATGTGGAGTAGATAGAAGTGAAGTAGATAGATGTGGAGTAGATAGATGTGAAGTAGATAGATGTGGAGTAGATAGCTGTGGAGTAGATAGATGTGGGATAGATAGATGTGGGGTGGATAGATGTGGGGTGGATAGATGTGGGATAGATAGATGTGGGATAGATAGATGTGGGGTAGATAGATGTGGGATAGATAGATGTGGGGTAGATAGATGTGGGATAGATAGATGTGGGATAGATAGATGTGGGGTAGATAGATGTGGGATAGATAGATGTGGGGTAGATAGATGTGGAGTAGATAGATGTGGGGTAGATAGATGTGGGGTGGATAGATGTGGGATAGATAGATGTGGGGTAGATAGATGTGGGGTGGATAGATGTGGGATAGATAAATGTGGGGTAGATAGATGTGGGGTAGAAAATAAGGGGTAGATAGATGTGGGGTGGATAGATGTTGGATAGATAGATGTTTGTAGAGCCGCAATCGACCGGGAAGTTCAGGCAGAAGTTCAGGCAGCAGTTCATGCAGCAGTTCAGGCAGCAGTTCAGGCAGCAGTTCAGGCAGCAGTTCAGGCAGCAGTTCAGGCAGCAGTTCAGGCAGCAGTTCAGGCAGCAGTTCAGGCAGCAGTTCAGGCAGCAGTTCAGGCAGCAGTTCAGGCAGCAGTTCAGGCAGCAGTTCAGGCAGCAATTCAGGCAGAAGTTCAGGCAGCAGTTCAGGCAGCAGTTCAGGCAGAAGTTCAGGTAGCAGTTCAGGCAGCAGTTCAGGCAGCAGTTCAGGCAGCAGTTCAGGCAGCAGTTCAGGCAGCAGTTCAGGCAGCAGTTCAGGCAGAAGTTCAGGCAGCAGTTCAGGCAGCAGTTCAGGCAGCAGTTCAGGCAGGTTCTTCCCCGCCCTCCCAGTCTGGCTAAACGGAGTCGGAGCTCAGAGCTGCAGCGGCAAGGAGGCGGAGCTGAGAAAGTCGCTGCCCTACTGCGACGCCGAGACTGGCACCAAGAACCGAGGTGCGACGCCTCATCTCTCTTTGTTGTACTTTTCCTATCGCAGCCTTTGCACTCAGCAGACTGATCTGCACCGCCAATTCTCACCCGCAGTTGTGGAGCGGGACCCCATCGCCGGCCTGGGGCTGCTGGGCAAGGAGTACGATCCGTTCCTGGAGACTCGGCAGTCCAGCACGCCCAGAACTGCCAGGGACAAAGGTGAGACATGGGGAATCCCGCGAGAGGAAGGAGACTGAAGTTTTGAGAGTCATGAGAGTCATGCAGAACTGGTGAGAGTCATGCAGAACTGGTGAGAGTCATGCAGAGCCGGTGAGAGTCATGCAGAACCGGTGAGAGTCATGCAGAACTGGTGAGAGTCATGCAGAGCCGGTGAGAGTCATACAGAGCCAGTGAGAGTCATGCAGAGCCAGTGAGAGTCATGCAGAGCTAATAAGAGTCATACAGAGCCGGTGAGAGTCATGCAGAGCCAGAAAGAGTTATGCAGAGCCAGAAAGAGTCATACAGAGCCGGTGAGAGTCATGCAGAGTCAGTGACAAAACCGGTGAGAGTCATGCAGAGCCGGTGAGAGTCATGCAGAACTGGTGAGAGTCAAGCAGAGCCGGTGAGAGTCATGCAGAACTGGTGAGAGTCAAGCAGAGCCGGTGAGAGTCATGCAGAGCCGGTGAGAGTCATGCAGAACTGGTGAGAGTCAAGCAGAGCCGGTGAGAGTCATGCAGAACTGGTGAGAGTCAAGCAGAGCCGGTGAGAGTCATGCAGAACTGGTGAGAGTCAAGCAGAGCCGGTCAGAGTCATATAGAACCGGTGAGAGTCATACAGAGCCGGTGAGAGTCATATAGAACCGGTGAGAGTCATGCAAAGCCAGTGAGAGTCATACAGAGCCGGTGAGAGTCAAGCAGAGCCGGTCAGAGTCATACAGAGTCAGTGAGAGTCATGCAGAGCCAGTGACAGAACCGGTGAGAGTCGTACAGAGCCGGTGAGAGTCATACAGTACCAGTGAGAGTCATGCAGAGCCAGTGACAGTCATGCAATGACCCGCCCGATTGCAGACTCGCGCAACCCCATCCTGGGGCAGGGCAACCTGGGCCAGGAGGTGAACCTGTTCAGCCGGTCCGAGGGCTACAAGAGCAGCCGGAAGAGTGAGTCAGCCCCGAATTCTGTTACTCCTATTAATTAAATTAGCAGTAATTAAAACCACTGCAGTTAATCTGCAGCGCCACTAGAAAACAGGGCGGGGGGTCGGCGGTCTGATCGGAGGGTTGACTTCGGCGGTCCAGGAACAAAGGAGGCCGTGTCCTCAAACCGGAGCCGGGGTCCCACCGACCGGCTGGGTGGCCCTCCTTTCGGAGCTGGATATGCGAAACCCGAGCTAGTGGAGGAGATGGAGGGAAAATGAAATGAGAATGCAGGGAGAATGAAGGGTGACTGAAGGGGAGAATGAAGGGAGAATGAAGGGAGAATGAAGGGAGAATGAAGGAGAATGAAGGGAGAATGCAGGGAGAATGCAGGGAGAATGTAGGGAGAATGCAGAGAGAATGCAGAGAGAATGCGGGGAGAATGCAGGGAGAATGCAGGGAGAATGCAGGGAGAATGCAAGGAGAATGCAGGGAGAATGCAGGGAGAATGCAGGGAGAATGCAGGGAGAATGCAGGGAGAATGCAGGGAGAATGCAGGGAGAATGCAGGGAGAATGCAGGGAGAATGCAGGGAGAATGCAGGGAGAATGCAGGGAGAATGCAGGGAGAATGCAGGGAGAAACTGACTTCAGGTCCCAAGCCTCTCGGCCCCTCGCCGCCTCCCCGCAGGCCGCAACCCGCTGGAGCAGCCTGAGAACGGCAACTCGGAGGCGGACCGGCTGAGGCCGCGCGGCCGGCCGGGCAAGGCGAGCATCCACCAAGGTGAGTGGCAGTTTCCCAGGCCAGAGCAGCAGCCACCCCCACAGTGTCCTGGGCCGCACAGTTTGCACAGAGAGCCGCCATTTTAGTGCTTTCTCGGAGCCAGGCCGTGGGACGCCCCACCCCGGTTTTTATTATCCAAATTGCTTTGCTTGAGTGCTTTCTGAACAAAAAAGTTAAAATTGCTGGTTTCCTCTGTTGCTTCTTCTAGGGGAGGCGCGGAACAGAAATGTCTACAGCCTGGGTAATATTTTTACCGCAAAAAAATCAGAATTGAAATGGCACAGGTGGTTAAACTGCTCATTCGGGGCGAGAATTTATTTTATTTACCATGGCAGACTGGGTTTGACCGCTCGGGTGGAAACCCAGGCAGCCCAGGTAGCGGCCTGATTATGCTAATTAGCACTTGGGCAGCCTGCTATGGGGGTTTGAAAATGCTAATTTCTATCTGGCTTTCCTGCTTATCAGCTGTGAGTCACCGAAAAACTTGGGGGCTTCGAACTCGCACAGCCGTGTGGCTGGCAATGAGTTTATTTATTTTCTTAGCGGCGTGAACAATCCTTAGGGCGCCTGGATTTGACACCTCCGGCGGCTTTACCTCCTAATCACTAACTGTAGCATCATCTCGTGACTCCCCTGTAGTAGCTCCCATAAACATAAACACCTCAGTGTAACGCCTCCCCCCACAGTAGCTCCCACCCCAGCCATAAACACTTCAGTGTAACGCCTCCCCCACAGTAGCTCCCACCCCAGCCATAAACACCCCAGTGTAACGCCTCCCCCACAGTAGCTCCCACCCCAGGCATAAACACCTCAGTGTAACGCCTCCCCCCACAGTAGCTTCCACCCCAGCCATAAACACCCCAGTGTGGCGCCTCCACCACAGAAGCTCCCACCCCAGCCATAAACACCCCAGTGTGACGCCTCCCCCACAGTAGCTTCCACCCCAGCCATAAACACCCCAGTATAACGCCTCCCCCACAGTAGCTCCCACCCCAGCCATAAACACCCCAGTGTAACGCCTCCCCCACAGTAGCTCCCACCCCAGCCATAAACACCCCAGTGTAACGCCTCCCCCACAGAAGCTCCCACCCCAGCCATAAACACCCCAGTGTGGCGCCTCCCCCCAAAACCCCTAACCCTAGCTCTAACCCTAACCCTAACCCTTACTCACTCCAGCCCAGCGCGACCCGATCTCCGGCCGCGGCGAGTTCGGCCGCGAATGGGACCCGGTGCACAAGTACGCCGGCCGGCCGAGGCCCTGGCATCAGCGCGCCGTGGACGGTGAGTCTCGGCCATAGACAGGCCAGACACAGGCTTGAAGTGAAAGCTTGGCTCAGAGCCTTCATTGCAGCCTCCAGTGCTTATCTGCAGCCGAACCATGATTCCCCCCGCATAGATTCCCGCTATTACAAGCTCAGCGAGAGGCCAACAGTTTCAAAGACCGACAAAAAGTACATTCTCGGCTACTACGGTAGGCGTCCAGCTCTCGCGGTCTCACAACTTGCTCTGGACAGATTAATACTTCTTACCGCTGTTGGGGCAACTGCATGATATTTTTTCCGAGCTTAACTCTTTGATGAAGCATTGAAGAGACAAAATTTAACTTTAACTGCATGCTGTTGGATTTCGGACATTTCAACCCGCCTGTCACGGTGCTTGGCCGTATTGTTTTATCTTTAATTTACAGAAAGCAATTATTTACTTATAGTCCTACTGACTCGCAGGAAAGTAGTAGTGTAGTATGGATATGTAATTTCATAATAAAATCCCGAATTTAACAGCCAAACGCGGCGGTCGCTGCAACCCGCTGACTGGCGAGGACGCCAAGAGTTTCGACATCAACCAGGAGCTCCGGCGGACTCCGCGCAAAGGAGTCAGTGAGTGACATTCTGGATTCATGCCCATTTATAATAGTTGTTTTTGGAAGTCATTTTCAAAGCTAGCTACTCAGCAGTAGTTGGACAGTAGTGTAATGCGCTCACGCCGCCCGACCTGAACTCCGCGCAGAGAAAAGCAACCCGGTCACTGGGGAGAACTGCGACAGCTACACCGTGTCCGACAAGCTGAATGAGAAGCACGCGAAGTCGGGCAGCAAGACGCCAAGGGGTGAGCAGGGAGGCCTGGCTAAGCTGCCATTTACCACTTCCAGTGATAAAATTATGCTTTTCAAAGCCAACTTCAACACATATCGGTAGAAGACTGGTTATCATACAATTGAACCCTGTGTCAATTCTGTGTCACAATTGTCAGTCACCTCTAATCTCATTACCTGTCTTTTCATGCCTAATCTCATTACCTGTCTTCTCATGCCTAATCTCATTACCTGTCTTTTCATGCCTAATCTCATTACCTGTCTTCTCATGCCTAATCTCATTACCTGTCTTTTCATGCCTAATCTCATTACCTGTCTTCTCATGCCTAATCTCATTACCTGTCTTTTCATGCCTAATCTCATTACCTGTCTTCTCATGCCTAATCTCATTACCTGTCTTCTCATGCCTAATCTCATTACCTGTCTTCTCATGCCTAATCTCATTACCTGTCTTCTTATGCTTAATCTCATTACCTGTCTTCTCATGCCTAATCTCATTACCTGTCTTCTTATGCTTAATCTCATTACCTGTCTTCTCATGCCTAATCTCATTACCTGTCCTCTCATGCCTAATCTCATTACCTGTCTTCTCATCCCTGATCTCGTTACCTGTCTTCTCATGCCTAATCTCATTACCTGTCTTCTCATGCCTAATCTCATTACCTGTCTTCTCATCCCTGATCTCATTACCTGTCCTCATTCTCATTACCTCATCAATGTAATCTTATCACCCAAGGCTCAGGCGGCAACCCGGTCACCGGGGAGAACTGCAAGTCCTTCGACTTCAACATCGAGTCGAAGTCGAAGTCGGCCGGCAGCTCGCCCAGGAAGAGCGGCAGCGGCGGCAACCCGGTCACCGGGGAGAACTGCGCTGTGTACGCCTACAGCAGCGAGTTCAAGACCAAGCCCAACAAGCCGAACGGTGAGTGTGGGATCTGAGCATCAAAATGGGGATCTGAGCATCAAAATGGGGGTCTGAGCATCAAAATGGGGATCTGATGAGAGTCTGAGCATCAAATGGGGATCTGAGCATTAAACTGGGGATCTGAACATCAAAATGGGGGTCTGAGCATCAAAATGGGGATCTGAGCATCAAAATGGGGGTCTGAGCATCAAAATGGGGGTCTGAGCATCAAAATGGGGATCTGAGCATCAAAATGGGGATCTGAGCATCAAAATGGGGATCTGAGCATCAAAATGGGGGTCTGAGCATCAAAATGGGGATCTGATGAGAGTCTGAGCATCAAAATGGGGATCTGAACATCGAAATGTGGATCTGAACATCAAAATGGGGATCTGATGAGAGTCTGAGCATCAAATGGGGATCTGAGCATCAAATGGGGATCTGAACATCAAAATGGGGGTCTGAGCATCAAAATGGGGATCTGAGTATTAAAATGGGACCTGAGCATTAAAATGGGGATCTGAACATCAAAATGGGGGTCTGAGCATCAAAATGGGGATCTGAGCATCAAAATGGGGATCTGAACATCAAAATGGGGATCTGAACATCAAAATGGGGATCTGAACATCAAAATGGGGATCTGAGCATCAAAATGGGGATCTGAGTATTAAAATGGGGATCTGAGCATCAAAATGGGGATCTGAGTATTAAAATGGGGATCTGAGTATTAAAATGGGGATCTGAGTATTAAAATGGGACCTGAGCATTAAAATGGGGATCTGAACATCAAAATGGGGGTCTGAGCATCAAAATGGGGATCTGAGTATTAAAATGGGGATCTGAGCATCAAAATGGGGATCTGAGTATTAAAATGGGGATCTGAGTATTAAAATGGGGATCTGAGTATTAAAATGGGACCTGAGCATTAAAATGGGGACCTGAGCATTAAAATGGGGATCTGAACATCAAAATGGGAGTCTGAGCATCAAAATGGGGATCTGAGCATCAAAATGGGGATCTGAACATCAAAATGGGGATCTGAACATCAAAATGGGGATCTGAGCATCAAAATGCGGATCTGAACATCAAAATGGGGATCTGAACATCAAAATGGGTATTTGAACACTCAGATGAGAATCTGAGCATTGCCAAGAGCTCACGTGGCTGAGCAGCTTGTTGTCAATGAGTTCCCCGCCAGACAGTCACAACTCCCGGCTGCTTGCAGAGCGCAAGAATCCCCTGACAGGGGAGAACGTGAGCAGCTTCGTGCTGAAGCTGACGGAGCGGGCCGACCAGCCGAAACCCGCGGCGCCTCACAGCCCGAGTATGACCGCCTGCGGCTGACCCGCCTTCCACTTCCCCAGCACCGACCCCGCCATCTTGCAGAGTGCATGAGATCTCTATTGGAAATTGGTTTATCGAATGCTTAACCTTCTTCCCCCCCCCCTGATCAACCCGATCTGAGGATTGCATACTATTTGAGTTCATTTCATGGCGACCTTGGGAGGCAGTTTACTTTAAAGTCTTGCATGAACCCTTCGTTGAAGCGGAACTGCTTGTTTTGTTAAAAAGAAAACTTTTAATGCGGTTTTTGGTTTATCTATTTGCATGGCTAATTAAGATTGATTTTCATCGAAATTCAGGTGTGTTAAACAGTACTAAAGGATTTTACATGAAAAATTTTGCGTAAGAAACCGTCATTTTTAAGAAATCGTCATTTCTAAGAAACCTTCCTTTCTAAGAAACCTTCCTTTCTAAGAAACCGTCTTTTCTAAGAAACCGTCTTTTCTAAGAAACCGTCTTTTCTAAGAAACCGTCTTTTCTAAGAAACCGTCATTTCTAAGAAAGCGTCATTTTCAATAAACTGTAATTACTAGGAAATCTTTTACTCAAAGAAATCGTTTCTACGAAGTTTGTTTACGAAAAAATATTTATTTCTAAAAAAAAGCTATTTCTATGAGATCGTTCTTTCCAAGATTTCGATGAAATTTTCAATTTCTTTCATTTTTTCTGAGAAACAGTTATTCAGCAATTGATACAACATGATGCATGAATACTTTTGCGACTTAAAAAGTGAAATTTAAGGCTTCACTCCGCATGCGGCAATGGATATTTCCTTCATCCCCACAATTACTGTCGCCCTATTATTCCCATCGCACGCTGTCCGGCTCGAACTCAGGCGAGGCCAAGAACCCGCTCACCGGGGCCAACTGCCCGAGCTTCTCCGTCAACCAGGAGGAGAGGCCAAGGACCGCCCCCAGCGCGCTCGCAACTCGTGAGTGCCCAGATTTGCACTTTTGCACAGATCGCAGGCGCACTATCTGCACCTCTGTCACACTGCATCAAGCAGGGAGACTGGAAAGGGACAGTATCGATGCGGTCAGACCTCGTAACCACTGTCACAGTCTATCACATGCTGTGACACCCTATCACATGCTGTGACACCCTGTCACATGCTGTCACAAATAATCGCATGCTATCACATCCTGGAGTACTCTGTCACACCCTGTTGCACCCTGTCACAAACGTCTCAAACCCCAATCACCGGTCCCACAGCCCGCGCCAGCTCCAACCCGGTGACAGGCGAAGGCTGCCGCCACTACGTGGTGTGCACCGGTGAGAAGAAGCTCTCGGCCAGCCCGCAGACGCCCAGAGAGGCGGGCGGCAACCCGCTGACTGGCAGCAACGTCCGCTGCTTCGACATCAACCAGGAGATGCGGATCAACAGGCGGGGCAATGAGAGTGAGGCTCGAATTAATACCACTGATAAGCAATGGGTCTCACAATAATCTCACTGATAAGCAATGGGTCTCACAATAATCTAACTGATAAGCAATGGGTCTCACAATAATCTCACTGATAAGCAATGGGTCTCACAATAATCTCACTGATAAGCAATGGGTCTCACAATAATCTAACTGATAGGCAATGGGTCTCACAATAATCTCACTGATAAGCAATGGGTCTCACAATAATCTCACTGATAAGCAATGGGTCTCACAATAATCTCACTGATAAGCAATGGGTCTCACAATAATCTCACTGATAAGCAATGGGTCTCACAATAATCTCACTGATAAGCAATGGGTCTCACAATAATCTCACTGATAAGCAATTGGTCTCACAATAATCTCACTGATAAGCAATGGGTCTCACAATAATCTCACTGATAAGCAATGGGTCTCACAATAATCTCACTGATAAGCAATGGGTCTCACAATAATCTCACTGATAAGCAATGGGTCTCACAATAATCTCACTGATAAGCAATGGGTCTCACAATAATCTCACTGATAAGCAATGGGTCTCACAATAATCTCACTGATAAGCAATTGGTCTCACAATAATCTCACTGATAAGCAATGGGTCTCACAATAATCTCACTGATAATCCCCAAAAACCCGCAGGCGCCAGGCCCGCAGAGAACGGCCACCACCAGACCAACGGAGTGGCCTGCGATGCGGCCGTCATGTCCGGTGAGAAATCGAGATGGGAGGCTGGAAGATGAAGGGAGGATCGTGCGGTGGAAAGGATGGTGTGAGAGGGAGTTGTTTGAGCGGGGAGAGTGGTGTGAGAGGGGAGAGTGGTGTGAATGGGGAGAGTGGTGTGAGAGGGGAGAGTGGTGTGAGAGGGGAGAGTGGTGTGAGAGAGGAGAGTGGTGTGAGGGAGAGTGGTGTGAGGGAGAGTGGTGTGAGAGAGGAGAGTGGTGTGAGGGAGAGTGGTGTGAGGGAGAGTGGTGTGAGAGGGGAGAGTGGTGTGAGGGAGAGCGGTGTGAGAGGGGAGAGTGGTGTGAGGGAGAGTGGTGTGAGAGGGGAGAGTGGTGTGAGGGAGAGCGGTGTGAGAGGGGAGAGTGGTGTGAGGGAGAGTGGTGTGAGGGAGAGTGGTGTGAGGGAGAGTGGTGTGAGGGAGAGTGGTGTGAGAGGGGAGAGTGGTGTGAGAGGGAGTGGTGTGAGAGGGGAGAGTGGTGGGAGAAGGGAGAGTGGTGTGAGAGGGAGTTGTTTGAACGGGGAGAGTGGTGTGAGAGGGGAGAGTGGTGTGAGGGAGAGCGGTGTGAGAGGGAGTTGTTTGAACGGGGAGAGTGGTGTGAGGGAGAGTGGTGTGAGAGGGGAGAGTGGTGTGAGAGGGGAGAATGGTGTGAGAGGGAGTGGTGTGAGAGGGGAGAGTTATGTGAGGGAGAGTGGTGTGAGAGGGAGTGGTGTGAGGGAGAGTGGTGTGAGAGGGGAGAGTGGTGTGAGGGAGAGTGGTGTGAGAGGGAAGAGTGGTGTGAGAGGGGAGAGTGGTGTGAGAGGGAGTGGTGTGAGAGGGGAGAGTGGTGTGAGGGAAAGTGGTGTGAGAGGGGAGAGTGGTGTGAGGGGAGAGTGGTGTGAGAGGGGAGAGTGGTGTGAATGGGGAGAGTAGTGTGAGAGGGGAGAGTAGTGTGAATGGGGAGAGTGGTGTGAGAGGGGAGAGTGGTGTGAATGGGAAGAGTGGTGTGAGAGGGGAGAGTGGTGTGAATGGGAAGAGTGGTGTGAGAGGGAGTGCTGTGAGAGGGAGAGTAGTGTGAGGGAGGGTGGTGTGAGAGGGAGAGTAGTGTGAGGGAGGTTGGTGTGAGAGGGAGAGTAGTGTGAGAGGGGAGAGTGGTGTCAGGGGAGAGTGCTATGAGAAGTGTCTATGGCCAATCCTCGCCCCTCTGCAGCCAGAAGCAACCCGATCACCGGGATGTGAGCGACAGACCACCGCTACAAGCTGCTCCTCAAAAATTCCCTGGCCCTGAGCCTTGGAGACGTGCGGTTGCTACTGCTGCATCAAGTCCTTGCTGAACCCTGAGCCACTGAACCAGACCTGAATTCCCCCAGCCCTCCTTCCTCTCTTTCTGATCCTCTCTCCGTTTGGTCATATTTTATTGTCATTAATGAACTCCGTGTCTGTTTACCCTTTTGTTTACACGCGTTCTGCACTCGGTCTCCCTGCTGTGCACTTTAGTGTAAAAGTACATATCAACCGATAATAAAAGTACAGCCCACTAAAGGTGCTTCACTGCCAGCCAATCAAATCAGCTGCTCCCGTATTTCCTATTCGGTGACTTGCTTCAGTTTTGTTGTACTTTTATCCAGCCGCCGCACTTTTACTTGTTGAACCGCCCCCAGCAGTGCTTTGCTTTCTCTTGCTTTTTGTTTGCTTTTTGGAAGGAATTTTTCCTTGCCTTGCTGCCTCTCCGTTCCTCGGTTTGGTTGAAGACAAAATTTTCGCTCATTGATTTTCGTAAAGTTTTTATTGCGGTGGATAATTAGGGATTTGAAGTGAGAAAGCTGCTCACCTGCCTCTGTTAACCAAGGATTTCCCTGCAACTATTTACTCTTGATTTTAACATTTTAAAATTTTAACATCAAATTTAATGAAATTTACATTGCTTTTTTCTCCAACCTACTTTATATAGTACTCGCAGTAGTGTATTAAATATTATAGAATGCAATTTTTTGGCGCTGTTTTAAATTTAACTAATAGTGAATTCTATTTAGACCTTCTGCTGTGCCAGCATGTTTATTAATATCCAATAACCCTGCTTTCAGTCCCAATAAAAATAAAACACAGAGAAATGCTTCTTTCAGCTGTAAGAACTTCTGGCCCGCGTGTCTCAGACTTTGTTAGCATAGAAATATTGCGGCAAAGTCTGATGCTGAGGGCATCTCAATGGGATTGGAGAGACATTTACTAACAGATATTTGACAGAAATTTGATTGAAATTCGAGAGACTCTCACACCCTGTCACATCCTGTCACACCCTGTCTCAGCCTGTCACACCCTGTCTCAGCCTGTCACACCCTCTCACATCCTGGCACACCCTGTCTCAGCCTGTCACAACCGTCTTAGCATGTCACAACCTGTTTCAGCCTGTCACACCCTGTAACACCCTGTCACACCCTGTCACACCCTGTCACACCCTGTCACATCCTGTCCCACCCAGTCTCAGCCTGTCACCCTGGCTCAGCCTCTCACACTGTCACACCCTGTCACACCCTGTCACACCCTGTCACACCCTGTCACACCCTGTCACACTACAAACAGAAGGCATCAGCTACAGTTGGCAAGAGATGCTGGGCAGCCGAGTCAGAAGCCGCTCCACCTGCCAGCCACTGCCAACGCAAGTTTCTCACCGAGCCGTTCGGCAACCAGAAGTACCGAAATCTCTTGTTTTACAGCACTGTGCATTGGCTTCAGAATAACAAATTTATTTGTAACAAACGGCTGTCACTCAACAGTGTTCTGTGTACTGTTTTTTTATTAATACTTTTCTGTGAATGCTGATTGAGACTGCTCTGCGCCCTCACACATGTCTCTCCTCACCTCTTGCTGTTTCTCCTCCCTTCATCTCCCCATTCATCTCAATCTCTCTCCCTCTCTCCTTCCCTTTCTCCCTCCTCTTCCTCTATCTCTTCCGCGCTCTCTCCCTCTCTCCCTCTCTCCCTCTCTCCCTCTCTCCCTCTCCCTCTCTCCCTCTCTCCCTCTCTCCCTCTCTCCCTCTCTCCCTGCATCTCCCCCTGTATCTCTCCCTCTCTCCCTCTCTCCCTCTCTCCCTCTCTCCCTCTCTCCCTCTCTCCCTGCATCTCCCCCTGTATCTCTCCCTCCATCTCTCCCTGCATCTCTCCCTCCATCTCTCCCTCCATCTCTCCCTACATCTCTTCCTCCATCTCTCCCTCCATCTCTCCCTGCATCTCTTCTCCATCTCTCCCTGCATCTCTCCCTGCATCTCTCCCTCCATCTCTCCCTCCATCTCTCCCTGCATCTCTCCCTGCATCTCTCCCTCCATCTCTCCCTGCATCTCTCCCTCCATCTCTCCCTGCATCTCTCCCTGCATCTCTCCCTGCATCTCTCCCTGCATCTCTCCCTCCATCTCTCCCTCCATCTCTCCCTCCATCTCTCCCTGCATCTCTCTCTCCATCTCTCCCTCCATCTCTCCCTCCATCTCTCCCTGCATCTCTCCCTGTATCTCTCCCTCCATCTCTCCCTCCATCTCTCCCTCCATCTCTCCCTGCATCTCTCCCTGTATCTCTCCCTCCATCTCTCCCTCCATCTCTCCCTCCATCTCTCCCTCCATCTCTCCCTGCATCTCTCCCTGTATCTCTCCCTCCATCTCTCCCTCCATCTTTCCCTCCATCTCTCCCACCATCTCTCCATCTCTCCCTGCATCTCTCCTTCCGAGAAGTATGAGAATAAGGGGGTTGGAAAATGAGGCAGTTCCAGCCTCGAGCAGCTCACAGGAAGCTGGGAAACTCACAGTTTGCATTTTTGCAACGCAGAATTTTTCGCACACTTTGAACTTCGCGTTGGCAACTGCATTGAAGCTGTTTATTATTTTTACAAGATTATAATTTCATTTGAAACGGGACACCCAGCTCTAGCGATGTCAGATGGCTACAGCCGCCTAAAAACCTGAGAGGGGGACCGGCAGGCACCCCAGTTGAAAAAACTGACTGCAAAAGTTGCTACAATTTGCAGAGAGAATTTCACTTCGAAAAATTATTTGCAAGTTTGCGTTTCTGGATTCCACAGGTTTCTCAGGCGCGCCTCGCGTTATTAATCTTAAAGATTCTCCGATTTCAACACCAGGCTTAAGCTGGAAAATGCTGCACGGGTCAGTACAGCTTTGGTTTTTCCCAAGCAGCAGCAGCAGATAACGGCACTCAGGCCCCTGCACTCAGCCACTGATAGCGGCACTCAGACCCCTGCACTCAGCCCCTGATAGCGGCACTCAGACCCCTGCACTCAGCCACTGATAGCCCCACTCAGACCCCTGCACTCAGCCACTGATAGCGGCACTCAGACCCCTGCACTCAGCCACTGATAGCGCCACTCAGACCCCTGCAATCAGCCACTGATAGCGGCACTCAGACCCCTGCAATCAGCCACTGATAGCGCCACTCAGACCCCTGCAATCAGCCACTGATAGCGGCACTCAGACCCCTGCACTCAGCCACTGATAGCGGCACTCAGACCCCTGCAATCAGCCACTGATAGCGCCACTCAGACCCCTGCAATCAGCCACTGATAGCGCCACTCAGACCCCTGCAATCCTGATGCAGCCACTGATAGCGCCACTTAGACCCCTGCACTCCTGCTGCAGCCACTGATAGCGGCACTCAGACCCCTGCAATCAGCCACTGATAGCGGCACTCAGACCCCTGCACTCAGCCACTGATAGCGGCACTCAGACCCCTGCACTCCTGCTGCAGCCACTGATAGCGGCACTCAGACCCCTGCACTCAGCCACTGATAGCGGCACTCAGACCCCTGCAATCCTGATGCAGCCACTGATAGCGCCACTTAGACCCCTGCACTCCTGCTGCAGCCACTGATAGCGGCACTCAGACCCCTGCACTCAGCCACTGATAGCGGCACTCAGGCCCCTGCAATCCTGCTGCAGCCACTGATAGCGGCACTCAGACCCCTGCACTCAGCCACTGATAGCGGCACTCAGGCCCCTGCAATCCTGCTGCAGCCACTGATAGCGGCACTCAGACCCCTGCACTCAGCCACTGATAGCGGCACTCAGACCCCTGCACTCAGCCACTGATAGCGGCACTCAGGCCCTGCACTCAGCCACTGATAGCGGCACTCAGACCCCTGCAATCCTGATGCAGCCACTGATAGCGCCACTTAGACCCCTGCACTCCTGCTGCAGCCACTGATAGCGGCACTCAGACCCCTGCACTCAGCCACTGATAGCGGCACTCAGGCCCCTGCAATCCTGCTGCAGCCACTGATAGCGGCACTCAGACCCCTGCACTCAGCCACTGATAGCGGCACTCAGGCCCCTGCAATCCTGCTGCAGCCACTGATAGCGGCACTCAGACCCCTGCACTCAGCCACTGATAGCGGCACTCAGACCCCTGCACTCAGCCACTGATAGCGGCACTCAGGCCCTGCACTCAGCCACTGATAGCGGCACTCAGGCCCCTGCAATCCTGCTGCAGCCACTGATAGCGGCACTCAGACCCCTGCAATCAGCCACTGATAGCGGCACTCAGGCCCCTGCAATCAGCCACTGATAGCCACACTCAGACCCCTGCACTCAGCCACTGATAGCGGCACTCAGACCCCTGCAATCAGCCACTGATAGCCCCACTCAGACCCCTGCACTCAGCCACTGATAGCGGCACTCAGACCCCTGCAATCAGCCACTGATAGCGCCACTCAGACCCCTGCAATCAGCCACTGATAGCGGCACTCAGACCCCTGCACTCAGCCACTGATAGCGTCACTCAGACCCCTGCACTCAGCCACTGATAGCCCCACTCAGACCCCTGCACTCAGCCACTGATAGCGGCACTCAGACCCCTGCACTCAGCCACTGATAGCGCCACTCAGACCCCTGCAATCAGCCACTGATAGCGGCACTCAGACCCCTGCAATCAGCCACTGATAGCGCCACTCAGACCCCTGCAATCAGCCACTGATAGCGGCACTCAGACCCCTGCACTCAGCCACTGATAGCGGCACTCAGACCCCTGCAATCAGCCACTGATAGCGCCACTCAGACCCCTGCAATCAGCCACTGATAGCGCCACTCAGACCCCTGCAATCAGCCACTGATAGCGGCAATCAGGCCCCTGCAATCAGCCACCGATAGCGCCACTCAGACCCCTGCAATCTCACACTAGATTTTCACACTACCAAGGCACCACAATGGTTTGAGCACTGCAGCTCTGGCTACTCACCAGTAGGCAGTCAGCAAGCAGTCGCGAGTTTCAGCACCCGGGTCAGTCCGGGCCCCTAAAGGGATGGGAGGTGTGACTTACCCCAGTTTGGGAAAACTCAATAACACGGCAATCTCAGTCAGCAGCCCGCAGCGCTGCCCAGCGGCTGAGTCAAGTTGCTAAACAAACTCTGAGAAGGGCCGAGAGAGGCGCCCAGGCCTGGATTGCATAATTTCATCGTCGCAATTATTCGCTGTAATTAAATTTTCAATGCAATTAATCCTGGCCGGAGTGGCCGGTTATGCTCGGACACGGCTGCTGCTGCTGGGGGGGGGGGATGCCCGCAGGGGGGAGGAGTCGGTGGCAGGTTGCGGGGCGTACAGCGAGTGAGAAAAATAATTGCTTTGTAATGCTATTAGCGGCCATGGCCGCCGCGACAAAAAAGGGGGCGGGAGACTTCGAAGTTGGGGGGGGGGGCTCTATCCCTTCCTTCTCCTGCCCGAGTAGGCGCTTAAAAAATTTTAATCCAACCCACCTGGACAGTCGGCAGGGCTTCAATCGAGGCTGCTCACCCCCCACCGAATGCAAATGAGTCACCTTGCCGCTCCGGCTCGGGACTTGAAATTCAGTTAGACTCGAAACTTCGAACTCGGTGGAGAACAAAAAATTGATAGAATTTTCATGGCTCAACTGATTGGGGGGGGGCGCTAACCAGCCTCCAGCCCTTCATCAAATCCTGCTCATGCCTCACTCATCTCGGCCATTCGGCTCTAAGAATTATTCTACAGCATTCGAGTTCGATCTGCATCTGCTCATCTGCTCATCTGCTCATCTGCTCATCTACTCATCTGCTCATCTACTCATCTACTCATCTGCTCATCTGCTCATTTGCTCATCTGTTCATCTGCTCATCTACCTATCTGCTTATCTGCTCATCTACTCATCTGCTCATCTACCTATCTGCTCATCTGCACATCTACTCATCTGCTCATCTGCTCATTTGCTCATCTGCACATCTACTCATCTGTTCATCTACTCATCTGCTCATCTCTTCATCTGCTCATCTGCACATCTACTCATCTGTTCATCTACTCATCTGCTCATCTCTTCATCTGCTCATCTCTTCATCTGCTCATCTGCACATCTACTCATCTGTTCATCTGCTCATCTGCTCATCTGCTCATTTATTCCTCTGCTCATAAACTCACCTACTAACCTAACAGTTAATAAATCGAAAAGTCCACCCAACTAGCAACTCAAGCGGTTCCCGCTTATGTCAGCAGTTTTCTGAGGCCCCGAGGCGCCAGTCTGATTGATACATGTAATTCATTCGCAAAGCCAGCGGGAGAGAGAAATGGAAAACTGGAAAAGCAATAAGAAAATTCACACACAGCCAAATTCACTTCAATGTTTAACAAGAGGCAGCATTTATCAACTAAAAAAATGGTAAAAACTGGACGAAGCGTCCGCAGCCCCGAGCGGGCCGGTCGCACTGCTTCTCAAGTCGATATCTGGGAATGATGAAGGGGGGTATCGCCAGCATCCCAACAGGCTGCGGGGGGGGGGGTGCTGTGCCTGGCGACATGAAAAACTGTCAGCTGACTAAAATATTCAGACTTGGAAAGAAAAGCTTCACCAACTGGGGAGGCTGGGGAGGCCAAAAAGATGGATGAAGGATTCTGAGTAAAGAAAACTTGGGCTGCAATTTTTTACACAAACAGAATTTGCCCCAGAGTGAGGCAGAGTAAGGAAACAGCATCTGGTGAAATTTTTGTGTGTGAGTCGCTTTGTGAGCAGTTCTCTTTCTGGAGCTCTTTTTCTCCCTTCTTGTGACTCTGAATGCGCAGCAGCTCGGCCTCATCCGCGCCACCTTCTGCGCTGCTCGAGCTGCTCCGAGCTGACAGAGACGCCCCGGACTCGTCCGCGAGCTGCCGCAGCCCCCCCCCCCCCCAGGCGGTCAGCGCGGCCAAGGCGGAGTCGGTGCTGAGCCCCCCTCGACTCCCGAGCTCATTCCCGGGCAATTGGCTGCCCCCAAGCAACGTGCAACTCAGAGCTGTGCTCAGAAGCAAATTACTGCTTATCATCCCCTCCCCGCAACTGATGAGGCGGAGAAGACAAAAGAGGCTGCGCCCGCGGCGCTGCGAGTAGCCTAAATGAGATTTTCAGCTCCGCGCGCCCAGGCCGCGGCGCCATTTTTAACAAATCAATTTGCAGTTGTTTGACAACCCGCCCCCCCGCTGGGTGAAACTGAAAAAGCAATTTTTTTATCAGCCCGCCGCCTGCGCCTCGGCCGCTGCTTCAAACTTGATTTGATCAGCCCGCCGCCGGCCGAATCTTCGAACTTCGATTCCGTCAAGTGAAAAACCGAACTGAAAGAAGAAGTAGGAAAAACTCTTCTTCTGGGGGGAGTGAAATTGATTTTCTGTTTGACTGCCGCCACCTCCCCGGCCGACCCATCAGCCCGGCATCTCCGGCCGGCCCCCCCTTCCCAACCGGCAATGTAAATTTGTGTTTGCTCAAGCAGAGCTCTGATGAAAAATGGTAATTCTTTGGCCCGAGTTTCGGCTGCGGGAGCAGCCAACTCGCTTCAATGAACTCGGCCGGCCGGCCGGGGAGGTGTTTATTCGACGTAAAAATTCTGTTGAACAAACTTAGCGGCCTCTTCCAGTAATTTTGTTGAATCGGCTCTGCCCTTGATTTACGCCGGGCCTCCCCGATCCCCTCGCGAGGCAATTCTGCGAATTCCCACCCGGGCTCCCCGCTGCTTCGGTTCAGAGTGAGCTGAGCCATCTGCCATGGATATCTGCCTGTCTATCTGCCATGGATGTCTGCCTGTCTATCTGCCATGGATGTCTGTCTGTCTATCTATCTATCTATCTATCTATCTATCTATCTATCTATCTATGTATGTATGTATCTATCTATCTATCTATCTATCTATCTATCTATCTATCTATCTATCTATCTATCTATCTATCTATCTATCTATCTATCTATCTATCTATCTATCTATCTATCTATCTATCTATCTATCTATCTATCTATCTATCTATCTATCTATCTATCTATCTATCTATCTAATCTAATCTAATCTATATTTCTGTCTATACTCACATATTCACAGGAATGTTTTGCCC
Source organism: Macrostomum lignano (assembly GCA_002269645.1). Taxonomy (NCBI): domain Eukaryota; kingdom Metazoa; phylum Platyhelminthes; family Macrostomidae; genus Macrostomum; species Macrostomum lignano. The sequence goes on from NIVC01001389.1 coordinate 277,912, forward strand.
AATGCCAGTCTCAAACTCCATATTGTGGTGAAAAGTCTCCCAGCTGAAACTGATCGCTGCGACCCAGGCTCACTTTGGAGTAGAAATTGAGATCGAATCCCAAGCAGTTGAGCAGTCCGCAAGGAAACACGCAAATCCCATTGAAATTGTCCCAGGATTCCAAGCGCATTTTCACTCCCAGCCTCGCAGCTCCCCAGCCCCAAACAAATTCTGAGAAGCTTTGCAACCCAAAATTTTGGTCTTCGACTTGAGCCCGGAATTTCGTGCGATGCAGCTGGAGGCGCGGAGGCTGGGAAGGGGAACTGCCTCATCTCTCTGGTGATTTAGTGGTGTTTAGAGTCGCAAGTTCGGTCCCTCGCACGCTCGTATTTCACGGGCCGGGGGCTCCTTAGTATTCATGGAAAACTCGGCGTCGCGCCTCATCGAGCATTAAAAATGTGTCACTTGATAATCCTGAAATTCCTCAACTTATTGCAAAAATCGATGCATCATTTTTCCCTTGATTTTCCAAGGATTATCCCCGACTGAAACGAGCGCAGCCCGGCCGGGCTCTGTCGTGTTCAACCGGACTGGCGCCGTCAAATTTATGAAAAATATGCAAATTCGTCCGGACAACCGCGGCCGCCCCATCAATCCGAGTCCAGCTGCCGCTGCTGGCCGGCCATGCGAGAGATGAACACGAGGGGGGCGGGTCTGAGGGGCTTCCTTGCTGGGGCCTCTGAGCGGCCTCAGCGAGCCTAGGTTCGATCCCGCGGTTGGCCACCTTACTGGGGGGTCCTGCCGTGCGGTTCAGGCTCGTGCGGGCTCAGGGGTCAGGAGATGGGCCTGACAGCTCAGGGGTCAGGGGGATGGGCCTGACAGCTCAGGGGTCAGGGGGATGAGCCTGACAGCTCAGGGGTCAGGAGATGGGCCTGACAGCTCAGGGATCAGGGGATGGGCCTGACAGCTCAGGGGTCAGGGGGATGGGCCTGACAGCTCAGGGGTCAGGGGGATGGACCTGACAGCTCAGGGGTCAGGGGGATGAGCCTGACAGCTCAGGGGTCAGGGGGATGGACCTGACAGCTCAGGGGTGAGGGGATGGGCCTGACAGCTCAGGGGTCAGGGGGGCGGGCCTGATGGCTCTCTAAACTGGAGCTTCAAGATTAGCCCTACAAAGGTCCCGGGTTCGAATCCGAGGAGCATCGGTTCTAGCGCGACCGATAACAAAGCGGAGTCCCATGTGCACCCTGGCAGAGCTGCCGGGACCATGGAGCTTCGTCAGCTTCCAGAAGACGGCAGACAGAGCAGAGCCAGTCGGAGTCCGAATAAGATAATAATTTTTCAGTCCCCAACGGCTGGCTAAAAAATTTCTTTCAAGAAACAATTTTCCGTCTCAGTTTCGCAGAAAATCAATGAAACTTCGGCCTGGAAGCCGCGCCGCCCGAACAGCTGATTAGAGCCGGCTCGCTCGGGATTTGCTTGAGGAGGCAGATTTTAATCTGACAAGCAGGCGGGCAAAAGAGGATTAGAGAGGCCAAACTTGCCAATGCCGGGGAGATTCTCCCCCAGTTCTCCCCCAGCCCCAGATCTCCCACTCAGCCTCTCGCGCGCTCCATCGGCCCCGCAGACTCCGGGATAATTTCACCTCATTCGACCAAAAACGGGTCGATAAAACTACATTTGGCTGGGCCGTCTGAATTTCACATATATATTTATTAATCCCCTGCCCCGTGCGTGCGCCAAAATTTCAGCGCGGATAATCGGGGGGGTCGTGGGAGTCTCCGAGAGGGCAAGAATTTTAAAGATATTATTTATGCATAAGCATAGTGCTGTAGCAGCGCGAGCCCCCGGCTCTATAATGGAATGAGCAGCCAGCCTTGAAATTGACCCGGTTTCAATACGGGGGTGCGGTTGGAGACAAGACAAATGGAGACTGCGCATGCGGTGGGGGGAGGGACTGTCTGACAGTTAGCGAGAGTGACAGGCATTCGGAGTGACAGGCATTCGGAGTGACAGGCATTCGGAGTGGCAGGCATTCGGAGTGACAGACATTCGGAGTGACAGGTATTCGGAGTGGCAGGCATTCGGAGTGACACGAATTCGGAGTGACAGGCATTCGGAGTGACACGAATTCGGAGTGACAGGCATTCGGAGTGACAGGCATTCGGAGTGACAGACATTCGGAGTGACAGGTATTCGGAGTGGCAGGCATTCGGAGTGACACGAATTCGGAGTGACAGGCATTCGGAGTGACACGAATTCGGAGTGACAGGCATTCGGAGTGACACGAATTCGGAGTGACAGGCATTCGGAGTGACAGGCATTCGGAGTGACAGGCATTCGGAGTGGCAGGTATTCGGAGTGGCAGGCATTCGGAGTGACAGACATTCGGAGTGGCAGGCATTCGGAGTGACAGGCATTCGGAGTGACAGACATTCGGAGTGACAGGTATTCGGAGTGACATACAGCAAGTCGGGTTCGAGGGACAGCTATGCGGGTGTGACAGACAGCAAAGCAGGTGTGACAGAGCCCAAAGCAGGTGTGACAGACAGCAAAGCAGGTGTGACAGACAGCAAAGCAGGTGTGACAGACCCCAAAGCGGGTGTGACAGACAGCAAAGCAGGTGTGACAAACCCCAAAGCGGGTGTGACAGACCCCAAAGCGGGTGTGACAGACCCCAAAGCGGGTGTGACAGACCCCAAAGCGGGTGTGACAGACAGCTAGCTGTGTGAAGCCTCACTATTTTATTCTGCATGCTGGAATTCGCAGCACTGAACCTGATGAGGCGCCCTCATCAGCTCATTGCAGCCTCATCGGAGCCGCTGGACCGTGAGAAATATCGGGTGGATTAAGACCCTCGCCGGGCCTTCCATCTCTTTGCATCGAAAAAATCTAAAAAAATGAAAGATTTTTCACGATTTCTGAATCCGCAGCCCGAGCGAGAAGCAAAATGATGACTATGATTTTGTGAGAAAATTTAATCTTCCTGAGAGAGGGGAAGAGTTGGGGAGAATTCTCCCCTCCATCTCTTTCAGTTGCAAAATTTCGGGCCTTCGCAAGTCGAAAAAGGCGATTCAATTTGAAGTGTCGGAGCGGCCGGGAGATAAAGAGGGAAGTTGAGGCCGGTGGTGGGGAGCAGATTATGCAAATCTCCCCACTCCGGACAATTTTCCTCTTTATTCGGCCGGGACACACGGGGCCCGCTAAAATTTAATTTCTTAAAAGGGGGTTGCGGCTTTAAAAAAGATCGATTTTCCGCTGCGAGGGAGTTTGGTCAGCCTCATCACCGAGTTTTGCTGCGAGCTGCTGGGCCTCTCTGTGCTCCGTGCTCTCCCTGTGCCTGACATTCCAGGTCTCACCCGCCTCCCGTGTCTTACCCTCCTGTGTCATAAACTCCCGTGTCTTACCCTCCCGTGTCTTACCCTCCCATGTTACCCTCCCGTGTCTTACCCTCCCATGTTACCCTCCCATGTTACCCTCCCGTGTCTTACCCTCCCGTGTCTTACCCTCCCGTGTTACCCTCCCGTGTCTTAAACTCCCGTGTCTTACCCTCCCGTGTCTTAATCTCCCGTGTCTTACCCTCATGTGTCTTACCCTCCCGTATTTTACCTTCCCGAGTCTTACCCTCCTGTGTATATCCTCCCATGTTTTACCCTTCCGCGTCTTACCCTCCCGTGTCTTACCCTCCTGTCGTGTCTTACCCTCCCTTTTCTTACCTTCCCGTTTCTTACCCTCCCTTGTCTTACCCTCCCGTGTCTTACCCTCCCTTGTTTTACCCTCCCTTGTCTTACCCTCCCATGTCTTACCCTCGTGTATTACCTTCCTCCCGTGTCTTACCCCCTCACGTGTATTACCTTCCTCCCGTGTCTTACCCTCACGTGTACCCTTACCCTCCGTCAGATTGGAACCGTCTATTACCCTCTATTGTCCGGAATAACAACCATCAGGTGTTTCAACTTGAAAAGTATGCTCATTTTTTCTTTCATTCCTAGTGAGAATCATCAGTTGATAATCATTTTATTATCAAAGCTCAGTTTGAGTCCCCAGAGCAGAGAAGACGCGCGGTGGACGTTGAGCTCCGGCTGGCAAAGTCAAGTGCGGCAGCTGCTGATTCAAATTCCCAATCCGATGGCACAGAATGACCCTTGAAGCTGAGGCGATGACGCCCCAACCCCCTGCGCCGCCAGGGCTCAGGTCAGGTGTGAATGAAGTTCCCGCCCAGGTGCCGGCCCGAGTTGGGCCCGCCATCACCCCGGGCCACTTGGCCGCCAGCTCAGCCGAAAGCAATCAGCAGCAAGGCCGATCTTCGAATATGTTTCCCGGCAAAGAAATGCGGCTCAATGTCAAAAAATCATTCGCTTGAGAAGGATGGACCGGTTCTCAGTTCGAACTCAAATTAAGGAGCCACTTCTGTGCAAACTGGACCATCCACCTCCGTCTGAGAATTTGGGTCAGGTAGAGCACCGAGTTTTGAGGGCTGAATCAGATTTGTGATTTCATGGACTGCTAATCTGTGTGTCTTGGATTGCTAATCTGTGTGTCTTGGATTGCTAATCTGTGTGTCTTGGATTGCTAATCTGTGCATCTTGGATTGCTAATCTGTGTGTCTTGGATTGCTAATCTGTGTGTCTTGGATTGCTAATCTGTGCATCTTGGATTGCTAATCTGTGTGTCTTGGATTGCTAATCTGTGTGTCTTGGATTGCTAATCTGTGTGTCTTGGATTGCTAATCTGTGTGTCTTGGATTGCTAATCTGTGTGTCTTGGATTGCTAATCTGTGTGTTTTGGATTGCTAATCTGTGTGTCTTGGATTGCTAATCTGTGTGTCTTGGATTGCTAATCTGTGTGTCATGGATTGCTAATCTGTGTCTTGGATTGCTAATCTGTGTGTCTTGGATTGCTAATCTGTGTGTCTTGGATTGCTAATCTGTGTGTCTTGGATTGCTAATCTGTGCATCTTGGATTGCTAATCTGTGCATCTTGGATTGCTAATCTGTGTGTCTTGGATTGCTAATCTGTGCATCTTGGATTGCTAATCTGTGTGTCTTGGATTGCTAATCTGTGTGTCTTGGATTGCTAATCTGTGTGTCTTGGATTGCTAATCTGTGTGTCTTGGATTGCTAATCTGTGTGTCTTGGATTGCTAATCTGTGTGTTTTGGATTGCTAATCTGTGTGTCTTGGATTGCTAATCTGTGTGTCTTGGATTGCTAATCTGTGTGTCATGGATTGCTAATCTGTGTCTTGGATTGCTAATCTGTGTGTCTTGGATTGCTAATCTGTGTGTCTTGGATTGCTAATCTGTGTGTCTTGGATTGCTAATCTGTGTGTCTTGGATTGCTAATTTGTGTCTTGGATTGCTAATCTGTGTGTCTTGGATTGCTAATCTGTGTGTCTTGGATTGCTAATCTGTGTGTCATGGATTGCTAATCTGTGTCTTGGATTGCTAATCTGTGTGTCTTGGATTGCTAATCTGTGTGTCTTGGATTGCTAATCTGTGTGTCTTGGATTGCTAATCTGTGTGTCATGGATTGCTAATCTGTGTGTCTTGGATTGCTAATCTGTGTGTCTTGGATTGCTAATTTGTGTCTTGGATTGCTAATCTGTGTGTCATGGATTGTTAATCTGTGTGTCTTGAATTGCTAATCTGTGCATCTTGGATTGCTAACCTGTGTGTCTTGGATTGCTAATCTGTGTGTCTTGGATTGCTAATCTGTGTCTTGGATTGCTAATCTGTGTCTCGGATTGCTAATCTGTGTGTCATGGATTGCTAATCTGTGTGTCTTGGATTGCTAATCTGTGTGTCTTGGATTGCTAATCTGTGTGTCTTGGATTGCTAATCTGTGCATCTTGGATTGCTAATCTGTGCATCTTGGATTGCTAATCTGTGTGTCTTGGATTGCTAATCTGTGCATCTTGGATTGCTAATCTGTGTGTCTTGGATTGCTAATCTGTGTGTCTTGGATTGTTAATCTGTGTGTCTTGAATTGCTAATCTGTGCATCTTGGATTGCTAACCTGTGTGTCTTGGATTGCTAATCTGTGTGTCTTGGATTGCTAATCTGTGTCTTGGATTGCTAATCTGTGTCTCGGATTGCTAATCTGTGTGTCTTGGATTGCTAATCTGTGTCTTGGATTGCTAATCTGTGTGTCATGGATTGTTAATCTGTGTGTCTTGAATTGCTAATCTGTGCATCTTGGATTGCTAACCTGTGTGTCATGGATTGCTAATCTGTGCATCTTGGATTGCTAATCTGTGCATCTTGGATTGCTAATCTGTGCATCTCGGATTGCTAATCTGTGTGTCTTGGATTGCTAATCTGTGTGTTTTGGATTGCTAATCTGTGTGTCTTGGATTGCTAATCTGTGCATCTTGGATTGCTAATCTGTGCATCTTGGATTGCTAATCTGTGCATCTTGGATTGCTAATCTGTGCATCTTGGATTGCTAATCTGTGCATCTTGGATTGCTAATCTGTGCATCTTGGATTGCTAACCTGTGCATCTCGGATTGCTAACCTGTGCATCTCGGATTGCTAATCTGTGTGTCTTGGATTGCTAATCTGTGTGTTTTGGATTGCTAATCTGTGTGTCTTGGATTGCTAATCTGTGTCTCGGATTGCTAATCTGTGTGTCTTGGATTGCTAATCTGTGCATCTTGGATTGCTAATCTGTGCATCTTGGATTGCTAATCTGTGCATCTTGGATTGCTAATCCATTCATCCTGGATCCCACACTGCTTCTCCCAGTTCCAACAGAGAAGCTGCAGCCCAAGGAATTGAAAGCGAAATGAGGAGTTGGGGCTTAAGGGACTTGCGGATGCAAAAAAAATAATCAGAGACAGCGCGGCCTGTCAGTCTTTAACTGATGCAATAATTCTGGGAAGTCAGCCTCCCCTTCCTTCTCCATCCTCCATTTTTGCCGGCAGAAATCTTGGGGGGGGGCAGCAAATTAATGCAGCGAAGAAAAATAGAGCAGATTGAAGCCGGGGCTGAAAATGCAGAAATTGAAGGGAAAAACATGACCGAGTCTAAATGGGAGATGATGGCGCTGCACACATTAAGGCCCTCCCCCAGCCTCACTGCTCCATCTCCCTCTCTCTGCCCCCACCTTGGCGGAAATCAAAACTTCCGGTTCGTAAATCAAATTTTTTGTCCGATGGCCATTTTCTCAGGCACTCTGCCTCCCCCTTTCCCTGGGCCTTCATTATTTTTCTTTTAAATTCACCTCCCCGAGCTCCTCAGCCGAGTGGAAGCTGGGCCGGTCTCTGGGGCGGCCAATTTATCAACCTGAGTGCAGGAAGCCGCCCTTCATTGTCGAGTCGATCGTAAAATCAGGAAAACAGCGGGGCTGAGCGGCGCTGACTCGAGCCTGGGGCTTGTTCCTGGCATAAATATCCCAGTTTCATTTGACTGCTTTGCCTTTGGCTGGGGTCTTGGAGGTGCTGGCTCCGGTTGGCGCCATCCGCCCTTCAGGGTTGGAACCATCCGCCCTTCAGACTGAAACCATCCGCCCTTCAGACTGGAACCATCCGCCCTTCAGACTGGAACCATCCGCCCTTCAGACTGGAACCATCCGCCCTTCAGACTGGAACCATCCGCCCTTCAGACTGGAACCATCCGCCCTTCAGGCTGGAACCATCTGCCCATCAGACTGGAACCATCCGCCCTTCAGGCTGGAACCATCCGCCCTTCAGACTGGAACCATCCGCCCTTCAGGTTGGAACCATCTGCCCTTCAGACTGGAACCATCCGCCCTTCAGGCTGGAACCATCCGCCCTTCAGACTGGAACCATCCGCCCTTCAGACTGGAACCATCCGCCCTTCAGGTTGGAACCATCCGCCCTTCAGGTTGGAGCCATCCGCCCTTCAGTTTGGAACCATCCGCCCTTCAGACTGGAACCATCCACCCTTCAGACTGAAACCATCCGCCCTTCAGACTGGAACCATCCACCCTTCAGACTGGAACCATCCGCCCTTCAGGCTGGAACCATCCGCCCTTCAGACTGGAACCATCCGCCCTTCAGACTGGAACCATCTGCCCTTCAGGTTGGAGCCATCCGCCCTTCAGTTTGGAACCATCCGCCCTTCAGACTGGAACCATCCGCCCTTCAGACTGAAACCATCCGCCCTTCAGACTGGAACCATCCGCCCTTCAGACTGAAACCATCCACCCTTCAGACTGGAACCATCCGCCCTTCAGACTGGAACCATCCGCCCTTCAGACTGGAACCATCCGCCCTTCAGGTTGGAACCATCTGCCCTTCAGACTGGAACCATCCGCCCTTCAGGCTGGAACCATCTGCCCATCAGACTGGAACCATCCGCCCTTCAGGCTGGAACCATCCGCCCTTCAGACTGGAAACATCCGCCCTTCAGGTTGGAACCATCCGCCCTTCAGGTTGGAACCATCCGCCCTTCAGGTTGGAGCCATCCGCCCTTCAGTTTGGAACCATCCGCCCTTCAGACTGGAACCATCCACCCTTCAGACTGAAACCATCCGCCCTTCAGGTTGGAACCATCCGCCCTTCAGACTGGAACCATCCGCCCTTCAGACTGGAACCATCCGCCCTTCAGACTGGAACCATCCGCCCTTCAGGCTGGAACCATCTGCCCATCAGACTGGAACCATCCGCCCTTCAGGCTGGAACCATCCGCCCTTCAGACTGGAACCATCCGCCCTTCAGACTGGAACAATCCGCCCTTCAGGTTGGAACCATCCGCCCTTCAGTTTGGAACCATCCGCCCTTCAGACTGGAACCATCTGCCCTTCAGGTTGGAACCATCCGCCCTTCAGGTTGGAACCATCCGCCCTTCAGGTTGGAACCATCCACCCTTCAGTTTGGAACCATCCGCCCTTCAGACTGGAACCATCTGCCCTTCAGGTTGGAACCATCCGCCCTTCAGGTTGGAACCATCCGCCCTTCAGGTTGGAACCATCCACCCTTCAGTTTGGAACCATCCGCCCTTCAGACTGGAACCATCTGCCCTTCAGGTTGGAACCATCCGCCCTTCAGGTTGGAACCATCCGCCCTTCAGGTTGGAACCATCCGCCCTTCAGGTTGGAACCATCCGCCCTTCAGGTTGGAACCATCCACCCTTCAGTTTGGAACCTGAGCATCCGGACTTCATCCTCGAGCTTGCAGGTGAGGGGTCACGTGACCCACCGGCTCAGCCCGAGTCGAGCTGCCCAGCAGAGCCGCTATGACAAAACCAGCGAGGCGTGGCCGCCGCCCCCCTCCCTAAAAAATCCGAAATTCCCAATAATAAAAAATGCAATCATTTTTAGGATCGATGAAGACCCAGAGCTCAAGCAGCTTCCTTGCCGCTTCATCCTTGACTGATCTTTGTTGACAAGGAAATTCCGGGCTGACCGGAGGAAGCCCCTTTGAGGAGGCCTTGGGCGGATCCCGGATATAAAAATCTGCAGTTGGGGAGATGGTGTGCAATTTTGATTCCCCCGTATTTCAGTGCCGGGGCCTGAAAGCAAATTTTCCCCTACAGTGGGCATCAAAAATTTCTTCAGAGGTTATTATATATTTTTGTTTCTGGTCCAATTTCGATCCGACTGTGAAATTTGATTTACCGTTTCAATTGCGGCTTCCGCGGCGGCCCGGCGGGGTCTGGGAAATCAGCCAGGCGAGCTGGCCGGCCCTGCTGGGGACAAAATCCCCTCCCCCGATTCCCAGTGCTTCGGCTCTGAAATATTTTTATTGATTTTAGTGATGGCGAGGGTCGGGGAGCTGCTGGTCAGGTGCGGCGTTCACGTAGCTTACCTTATAGTAGAGAGTGACAGTTCTAGATGAGGAGAGTGACAGTATCAGATATGGAGAGTGCTAGTCCTACCCAAGGAGAGTGCCAGTCCTAGATAAGGAGAGTGACAGTTTAAGATGAAGAGAGTGACAGTTCTAGATAAGGAGAGTGACAGTTTAAGATAAAGAGAGTGACAGTTCAAGATAAAGAGAGTGACAGTTCTAGATAAAGAGAGTGACAGTTCAAGATAAAGAGAGTGACAGTTTAAGATAAAGAGGGTGACAGTTCTACATGAGGAGATTGACAGTTCTAGATGAGGAGAGTGACAGTCCTAGATAAGGAGAGTGACAGTTCACGATGAGGAGAGTGACAGTCTCGTTGAAGAGAGTGACAGTTTCAGATATAGAGAGTGCCTGTATTAGCTAAGCAGAGTGCCAATCCTAGCTAAGGAGAGTGCCAGTCCTAGATAAGGAGAGTGCCAGTCCTAGCTAAGGAGAGTGCCAGTCCTAGATAAGGAGAGTGCCTGTACTAGCTAAGGAGAGTGCCTGTACTAGCTAAGGAGAGTGCCAGTCCTAGCTAAGGAGAGTGCCTGTACTAGCTAAGGAGAGTGCCAGTCCTAGCTAAGGAGAGTGCCTGTACTAGATAAGGAGAGTGCAAGTCCTAGCTAAGGAGAGTGCCAGTCCTAGCTAAGGAGAGTGCCTGTCCTAGATAAGGAGAGTGCCAGTCCTAGATAAGGAGAGTGCCTGTACTAGCTAAGGAGAGTGCCAGTCCTAGATAAGGAGAGTGCCTGTACTAGCTAAGGAGAGTGCCAGTCCTAGATAAGGAGAGTGCCTGTACTAGCTAAGGAGAGTGCCTGTACTAGCTAAGGAGAGTGCCAGTCCTAGCTAAGGAAAGTGCCTGTACTAGCTAAGGAGAGTGCCAGTCCTAGATAAGGAGAGTGCCTGTACTAGATAAGGAGAGTGCAAGTCCTAGCTAAGGAGAGTGCCTGTCCTAGCTAAGGAGAGTGCCAGTCCTAGCTAAGGAGAGTGCCAGTCCTAGCTAAGGAGAGTGCCAGTCCTAGCTAAGGAGAGTGCCAGTCCTAGATAAGGAGAGTGCCAGTCCTAGCTAAGGAGAGTGCCAGTCCTAGCTAAGGAGAGTGCCAGTCCTAGATAAGGAGAGTGCCTGTACTAGCTAAGGAGAGTGCCAGTCATAGATAAGGAGAGTGCCAGTCCTAGCTAAGGAGAGTGCCAGTCCTAGATAAGGAGAGTGCCTGTCCTAGCTAAGGAGAGTGCCAGTCCTAGCTAAGGAGAGTGCCAGTCCTAGCTAAGGAGAGTGCCAGTCCTAGCTAAGGAGAGTGCCAGTCCTAGATAAGGAGAGTGCCAGTCCTAGCTAAGGAGAGTGCCAGTCCTAGCTAAGGAGAGTGCCAGTCCTAGATAAGGAGAGTGCCTGTACTAGCTAAGGAGAGTGCCAGTCATAGATAAGGAGAGTGCCAGTCCTAGCTAAGGAGAGTGCCAGTCCTAGCTAAGGAGAGTACCAGTCCTAGCTAAGGAGAGTGCCAGTCATAGATAAGGAGAGTGCCAGTCCTAGCTAAGGAGAGTGCCAGTCCTAGCTAAGGAGAGTACCAGTCCTAGCTAAGGAGAGTGCCAGTCCTAGCTAAGGAGAGTGCCAGTCCTTGATAAGGAGAGTGCCAGTCCTAGCTAAGGAGAGTGCCAGTCCTAGCTAAGGAGAGTGTCAGTCCTAGCTAAGGAGAGTGCCAGTCCTAGCTAAGGAGAGTGCCAGTCCTAGCTAAGGAGAGTGCCAGTCCTAGCTAAGGAGAGTGTCAGTCCTAGCTAAGGAGACAATAGCGACCTCCTCTATCAAAAGTAAATCTTCACTGCTGCACTATGAAGCGGCCCAGATGACTTTGCTATCACGGAATGGCCCTTCATATGGCCCAGAGCAGGAGCGGTTGTGCCCGACCCCCCGCTATGGAGGCCAATTTCCACAATCGCCACTCGACTTCTGACGCGCTGACAAGCGACACGGGCATCGCCAGTCCCATCGGACACTCGAAAACAGGGACCAGTCTCGCCGCTGGAGCTTCTTCGCGCCACTCTGACGGCCAGATGGGCTTCGGTGGAATTCCTGAGTTTTTTGCCGGAGTCTGCGATGTGCAATCAAGCTGGGGGAGGGGGAGGCTGGACGATGAAGCGCCCCTCCCCGGAGGCGCCACTTGAAGAAGGCGCAGCAGCGCCTTTCAAATTCTTGAAGAACCACCGCAGATTTTTTGTTTAATAAGTGGCTCGGCGGACAGTTTTTGATAGATTGGCTGCGCCTCTCGCTGTTCAATTATTGTCAGAGAGTCGCATTATTGAGAGGCCATCCGCCCCCTGTGTCACTTCTTCTGCTTCTTGACTCTTGACTGCTTCAATAAAAGAGATATTGGCGGGCCCTGCATAAACAAACAGCCGGGCGGGCACGTGGGGCCATAAATTTTCATTTCTCCACGGCCGTCTCTCGACCTGGATTGTTGTTTTAAAAACTCGGCCGGCCATTAATGCCCCGCGGTCAGCTGAACCTGCGAATCCAATGTTGCCACTTTCCTATAGAAATCTCGGGAGGTGCCAGAAATCCATTTTTAGCGCAGCTGCGGAGCAAAATTCCTTCTGGCCAAAAAACTCCACTTCAATCTTTTTGCTCCCCGGGACCCCCGGCTCCTCCCGAAACCGCGATCGAACACGGGGGCCATCTGGTCCGAGTTCGGCACAGCTAAGAATATGGAATATTTTAATGAACTTCGAAGACCGCACCTCACCCCCCTTCCTTGTTCGAACTCGCAGCCTCATTGGTGCCTCATCCATGCGATTCTTTGCTCCGCTGCTTTTGTCACTTTTGAAATTTATTGATTGATTGACTGACTGGGGGCAGGCAAGTTAATGCTGACTGGGCCTGACCTGGGGGTCCGGGATCTGGGCGGCTCCGGCTGGGAGGAAAGGTGGTGACAAATTTGGAGGGACAGGTAGAGACAGGAGTGGAGAGTCAGAGAGATACGAGGAGAGAGTCAGAGAGGGGAGGTAAGAGAGTCTGTGAAGAAGAAGAGAGAGTCAGTGGAGATGGCAGGGAGGCAGGGAGGCAGGGAGGGAGGCAGAGAGATGAGGAGAGAGAGTCGGAGATGAGGAGAGATAATCAGGGGAGATGAGGAGAGAGAGTCAGGGGAGATGAGGAGAGAGAGTCAGGGGAGATGAGGAGAGAGAGTCAGGGGAGATGAGGAGAGAGAGTCAGGGGAGATGAGGAGAGAGAGTCAGGCGAGATGAGGAGAGAGAGTCAGAGGAGATGAGGAGAGAGAGTCAGGCGAGATGAGGAGAGAGAGTCAGGGGAGATGAGGAGAGAGAGTCAGGCGAGATGAGGAGAGAGAGTCAGGCGAGATGAGGAGAGAGAGTCAGGGGAGATGAGGAGAGAGAGTCAGGAGAGATGGAGAGAGAGAGTCAGGGGAGATGAGGAGAGAGAGTCAGGCGAGATGAGGAGAGAGAGTCAGGGGAGATGAGGAGAGAGAGTCAGGCGAGATGAGGAGAGAGAGTCAGGCGAGATGAGGAGAGAGAGTCAGGCGAGATGAGGAGAGAGAGTCAGGGGAGATGAGGAGAGAGAGTCAGGGGAGATGAGGAGAGAGAGTCAGGGGAGATGGGGAGAGTCAGAGACGGGGCTGCTCCTTATTCGAGCAAAGCAGGCAGTTAATTTCCAGGGCCTTTATCAAGGTGCCACAGCTTGTATAAATAAGCTGAAGGCCAATAAATTCAAATAGGTGCGCGGCAATATCGGCCTCTGAAAGGCCCAGTCTCGCTTTCTTCCCCTATTGGCCCTCCCTGGTCCCAGCGCAGGCTTTCCCACAAAAAAGATAGACAGGAACGGCCCATTTCCCCTTTGGCCGAAGTTTTATTACAAGACCCTTAATTTACCGCCAGCGGCTGAGGGGTAAAAATCATTGGGCGGTCAAATCGCAGGAGTGTAATTATCCCCCCCCCGTGCGTGGCCAACCGTTTCGTTGCGGCACCTGGCGCGGTCATCGCCCCCGGCAGGTGTGGAAGAGAGCCGCCGCCGCCGCTGTGCTCGCGTGCGATCAGGCTGTGAAAGCCGATGCCAGACTTGGGAACCCATTGTGACATCGGGGTCTGTGGGAAAGTGGGAACCGATGGGGCGCTGGGCCACCCTCCCCCACACCGCAAACTAAAACACAATTTGCCGGCTTGTTGTCGCAACAAGAGCCCCTCTTGTCCGTATCTCCTCCACTGCCCCAACTCTGCCTGCCCACCTCTGCCTCGCCCAGCCAATGGCGACCCGTCTGGCTCACAGCTGTGCCCAAGCAGCCTCCAACCTCCACAGTGTACAGCCCTCAGTCTTCATAATAATAATAATCATATCTGCCCCCCTCTGGACCGGAGAGACCCCAAGGGGGCAGAGCGCCTTGTCTACCAGCCCAGCCCAGCGACTCGGCATCCGCAGTCTTCGGACCAGCAAAGCGCTCCAAGCAGATCTCCACACAGCCTGCCTTCCTGTCCCTCTCCGCATGGAGTCCGCTGTGCACCACGGAGGCGGCAGCGGCGGCGGGGCGACAACTGCGGGTGCTGCTGCGTCAGCCGCTGCAGACGTGTACACCCACCATCACCTGCAGCAGCAGCAGCAGCACGCCATGGCCCTGGGCGCCACCGGGATGTTCATGGCGGGCCAGCACCAGCACCATCCGGCAGCCTCCATGGCCGGAGCACCCCTGGGCCTGTTCAACTTCAATGGTGAGTTTACATTGCCTTGAGTCCCCGCTTCGAACTCTGAGAGCGAGACGGGAAGGTAGCAAAAAGAAAGACAGACCGATAGTTGAGAAACTTGAAGACCTGGGAAGAAGAAGTTTGGGAGGAGGCAGCACTGGAGCTGGCGAGCACAAGAGGCAAAACAACCGGAGGGCCAGCGCCTCGGGCGTGATTGATGAAGTTGTGCTGCCGGCCGGGTGGGTAGAAGCGACAGCGTTTTGAAGGGGGTGCCGCCGTGTCTCCCTTCTCCCCCCGGCCGGTTTCTGTGATAATCCCCCACTTCCCTGCCTCAGAAGCTGCTGCCGTGTTGTGCGTTCGATCCGCCTCCTCAGCACAGTCGGCAAGTTGCTCGAATGAGAGGGGGGCAGCACCGGGCAGGTGAGAGGGGAGAAAATCGCAGCAGACTCCCGGCTGACGCGATGAGGTGCGCGGCATGGCAGGCGGAGTTGAGAAGGGGGAAAATTTAATTATTCCAACTGTCAGCGCCCTCCTGTCCCCTCGGATCCCTGCCGCTCTCTCGCCGTCCCCCCTCTGCTGGGCTGTCGCACCTGGTTGTGAATTTTTTGGAAAATTTAAAATCTTCCCATATCTTCGGCCCTCCCCCTACCTGCTCCTTTTTTCTTCCCCTTGGCTTTCTTATTCTCCCTTAGTTCTCACCCATCAGGGTCGGCCCTGTTCTGCTTCTTCACACATGGCTTCGTGTCTTCCCCATCGTTTCTGGGAGCTCGGGATCTGCAGGGGGAGGCTTCCCCGCCCTCCACAGCTCCCGTAGGACACCCCCCCCCCGAAGTGGTCGGCCAGCTCGAGTCCTATTTAGTCAGAATGCTTCGAGCGATGCTTATCAGGCTGAGCAGGGGGGGACGTGCTGTTGGGGCGACACCGGCAGCGGGTCTGCAAATATGCGCTGAATGAATGGCTGGCCCGGACACGGATCTGCTTGGGAGGCCACCGGCAAGTTGAGAATTCCATTTTCAAGGATTTCTGCTACAAATTTAAGACTTGCGGCTTGAACTTTTTGTTATGAAGAAAGTTATTAAAAAAATCTAAAAAACAGAAGCCGACCTACTCATAACTGAGCGAGAGAGGGGCTCAAGTGGAAGAGGGGAGGAGCGAGAAATGAGAAATGAAATCTGAATTTTAGCCTTCAGGGACATTGGGGGCTTCTCTGTTTGGCGTGGCTTGGTGTTTTAAAATTTATCCCCAGGAAGGCCTGAGTTGGGGGGCAGAGGGGGGGGGGTTTAGCGAGGGAGTTATGAAAATTCATTTCAAGGCTGTCCAACTTCTGACTGAGCACAGACCAAATTTTGAGCTGGGAAAATGAGTGGAACAACCCGGACTGCGTGCGAGCTCAAATAAATCACCTCATTCTCCTCCAGCTGCGGGGAGCCCAGCTATTTTCCTTAGTTTTTTTACACCTACTCAGCCCAGTGTTATTAATATTCCCCACCTCTTCCCTCGCTGCCTCGTTCAGTTTTTTTCTTAATATAAAATTCGCCATTTTGGCAATATTAGAGTCGAAAACTGTGGTGAGCACCCCGGCTGAGCCAGTGGCGCAGGGCCAGCGCAGGCTGAGCAGGGGAGGCGACCAAGGGGGGGGACTTAAAAAATGGCTGAAATCTCACAGGAAGCGGAGAGAAGGAAAGTGCAGCACAGGCTGGTGGCTGAGTGGTTTGGCTTTCGTCAGATAATTCAATTTGTTAAAATGCAGTCCAAGCCTTTCATAAATCTTGACCACGGGGCCGTGGAGGGCAGCTCTGGAGGCTCGGGCCGAAGCAGCATGCGCGCCCCTCTCGGGAAGGAAGTGGAGAGCTGGGGAGGCCACCGAGCTGCCTGGGAGAAAAGGCGGAATTTTGAATTTAATGAACTCCCCCGGTGCACCTCGGGCTTCGGGGTGCGAGGCCTGTGATTAGGGAGCTGCGCAACTTCTGTACGTACGAGCACCTCGGGTCTGCGCCAGTTTCTTCCCCTGGATATTGTGCGATGCAGGGAGTTAGAAATAGGGGATTCATTCTTCCCTTTCCTCCGGGATCCGAGTGGGAATCCAAGTTTAGCAGGAAGCGTCTCGACCCGACCCTCGCAGGAGTTTATTCACAAGTCGAGTAAAGCGCCCGAGAATTTAACAATTGCTGGGAAGTTTTGGAAGAGAGGCACTGCTCCGGTTTGGGGAGGGACGGAATCCCCTCAGAGAGGATAATTGCAGGCTCGACTTGCAGGGGATGGGGAATTAAACTCGAAACAGGCAAACTGCCAAGCAACTTGGGCTGCGGGTCCGAGGGGTGGCGCTCGCTCGGATACAGATTCACTTCAACTCGGCGTGAAAGCGGGAGAATTAGCTTCATCCTAATGCTTATCATGAGCAGGCCGAGCAGCCCTCAGCCCTGCATGATCCGCTCTTCTCCCCGAGTTTGTGCCTTGAAGCGTGTCCCTTTGACAAAAAAATATTTTGCCAGTTTTTTTCACTCGAATGAAGGCGTGAGGCCTCCTTTTGCAACCATTTATGCGGCTAAGGCCCGGGGATTATAATTAAGGCACGCAGCCTCCCCCCCCCCGTGTGCCGAGGCATGCGGCGAGCTCGGCTTTCAAACAATTCAAGTGAATAAATTGTCACCGAGACTAACAATGACGCGTGTTTTTGTTTTAATCCCCTCATTAATTTAGGCCGGGAAGGGAGAGGGGATGAGGGGATGAGTGAGTCGAAATAAGAGGCAAAATAAGCTGAATAAGTTTTTCGTGAGTTTCGTCTCAACTCTCGTGAGGCGGGCCGAAAGACTCAATAAAGTAAAGGATAGGCTGAGCAGGGACTGGTTTAATTGGGTAAGCCGACACGGCAGCTTGCGGCTTGCGGGGCTTCGACGGAAATGTCGCTCACCTCCCCCCTCTCGGTGAAAGTTGCTCAATGTTGTTGCTTTTAGCCAGCTGATGCTTCTGCTTGTTCTTGTCTCAGATTTTAATAAAGCCGCAGAAGCAGCCTCTGAATGCAGGGGACTTCGCTGGTCAGGCAAAAGGCGCCACCACAGGGGAGACAAAGCCGGCAGGAAATTAAAGGAATGCGAGTTGAACCCCAATTTGGCAAAAACATGAATTCCATAAACTGTCGAGCTGGTTGAGAATTAGTTTAGAAACGCCAGAGCGGTGTTATATTGCAGCTAAAAAACATATTATTTTTTTTAGTTGGCGGCCGGGCCGCACGCATGCATGATTGAACACCAAATCGAAATCTGGCACCCTCGGCAAATACAAAGTTATAATTTATTTCAACGGCACTTGCAATTCGCAATCAGAAGAGAGAGACCGCGCAGCTCTTTAGGGAGGAAAAGTGGCATAAAAAAGGCAAATTTTTGCTTCTTTTTTCGGCGTGTAAACTGATCTTGCGGTTGGAGAACTGACTTTCAATTTAATAGACGAACTTCGCTTGAGCAGCGGGCCGAAGTTGCGACAGGCCATTTGCATATTTTGGGAGTTGAAGTTTCCGGCCTTACAGATTCCAACTGCAATAATTCGCCTTACCTTATTTAGGTTTCACTCAGAAATTCGATAAGCATCGTTTGAATTCGAATACGCACCCGCCAGCTCTCAAACGAGAGAGCGAAGAGGGAGACTGCAGGACAGCGGGCGAGCAACCCCCAAGCTGGGATGGGGAAATACTGCCGGCCTTCCAATTGCCCGCTTATCTACCGCCCTCCTGTCTGTTAAGCGCCAAAGCAGACAGACAACTTCTTTTCCCCCTGAAGCGTGCACCGGGCGCTCAGCCGAATGGATTCGTTTTTTAAAAGGCGCAACCCAAGTTTACAATTAGCCCGCGATCCCGAAACCAGACTGGCCGAGGAGCCCGCGACACGCCCGAGGTTATCAGCTGGGGGTCCCGCCCTAAGCCTGGGGGGAACAACTGGAGGCTGGGAGAGTTTTTGAAATCGAAAACGCCCTCGCCCAGCATGCCACACTGCTGAGGGCCTGTCATGTTGTGTGTTTTGCGCCTGCCTGTGGAAAGTCCTCCGGGGCCCCAACCCCATTGGTCTGGCCTGCCTGCCTGCCTTCCTGCTCGCGAAATTCAAACAACACAACAAACTGCAAGTTTAAAACTTCAATTCTGTTTCACTGGCTGCCCGGACCCCAGAGAACAGGCTGAAAGTGTATTTAAATTTAGGGGGGCTGGTGCTGCTTTAATGGAGGGGGTTGGCGGCCTGAATCAAAATCAGCTGGAGGGTCCTGAGCTGCGCGAAGACGCCCCCCCCTTGGCCTTGTGTGACTCAGAGAGAAAGTTTCACGCGCTCAGCCCGGCCCCACCCCCACCCCACCCCCCTTCAAATCAAACCCCCCACGCTCTTGCAGGAATAAAGCTCTGATTTCACTCAAAGCGAGAAATTTAAACCTGCAAAACCGATTAGACAGGCGAAAGGGGGGATGCGCGTTGGTGGGGCCCGAAGCCGGGGCTATGAAAATTTAAATGAAGCCCCACGCGCCCTTCTTAATATACGGCTTGGGCCACTCACAGCACGCAGGGACTTCCACGACTGACACTTGAAACTCAATCTGACCCTGTTGTGCGCCTCTGCCCTCCTCCACTGGCCTCGAGATCCACAATTTTTTTTAAATTCTTTCTTCACCGCAGCACATTGGGGGGACCTACATGTGAATTGAGTTTGAAGGCCCCTGAGCTGCCTGCCAGTGCAAGCCAAAAAGCCTTCAAAGTCCCACCAGCCAAAAAGTTTCTTTTTTTCGCCAGAGTTTTGGCCCAGAAAACTTATTATTTTTTTCCTGTTTGGCTGCGCAAGTCTGGCCGCTGCGTGTCTGCTTGAGCCGGGCATGTCTTAAGACTCTTAAACAATTTCAACACAAATATTTGCTCTCCGGGACTGCAAACTGCGAAGAACCAAAATAGTAAGTTTAAACAACTCGGAATTTTTTCTATTTTTTACACTGTATTCGCACGGGGTGGCCGGCTTATCAGTTTGCATTTTTTGGGGAAAATTAGAATTTATATTCATCACCTCTCTTTGTCGACTTGCTGGCAGGGTGGGCCTGGGGCATTTTTGATGCGCGCAATATTCAAAAATACGAAGCTCGCTCTCTTCTTTCGCGGTTTTCATTCTTGCAGCAGCAAGCGATGATGCCAGGCAAATTTCTCTTTGGCCTTCTCCCCCGGGTTTTAAACAGTTTGTCAATTCTGCAGCAGGAACTCAGTAATTGCGGCCTTTTAGTGATTTTTTGCTCTGCTGTTTATTACGGTTTGCCGCTTCATAATTTGTAATTTGTCCCTTGCGGAACCTGCATGGCACTCCATGTTCTCAGCTGCCCTGAGCCATGATGGAGCTGTGAGAGGGGGCTGGTGTCCTGGCTTTGGTTTCACAACTGGTCTCAAAAAATCTGGACACCCCCACCGGCGCTAGCATTCCAGCACGCGGGTTGCAGGGACAAAACTCCACGGCACCGTGTCGGGCCGGTTAATCCCATTAAAGGCATTTTGGGAGCGGTGCGGCCGGTCTAAATTAAATTAGAATGAAGTTTGCTGTGTTTCCGGCCGGTCCTCGAGCTGGCGGCTCCCGCGCGGTGCCACTCAGGCCGCAACGGCCGACCACCTCTTTTGAAACGGCGGGTGCCCCTTTTCTATAATCCCCTCCGCGCTCTTCCAATCCCCATTGTCTCCGCCATCCGTCAGACACTTTGGCTGGTGCAGGTCAGCCTAAAAAACCCACCTGGAGTTCGCCAATCTCAAATCCCAACCCTGCCCCCCGCCTCTCCTGAACAAGAGCGGCTGGTGATTAATGGAAAAATGGAAAATGGGCATCTGATTATTGCCCTGTAGGGTATTGATGAGCGCAGATAACTTTTTTGCTTTTATAATAAAAAAGTTAATCTGACTGACTGAAGTGACTGGGTGGCTGCAGTTTTCTGTTACCTGCAGAAAAAGAGAATTAGACTGGG